>QJNS01000322.1:0-74942 GCA_004154925.1 Monosporascus cannonballus | reverse complement strand
CTATCAAGGGCAGGTCTATTAACTATAAGCGTCTAAATGGCGCTTCCCCGGCCTCCACTAACGTCCTATTCGGACGCTTCTCCCTGCCGGAGGTCAAGGCTATCAAATGAAGGAACCAATTTAACGCGGACGAGATCGGAGTGATAGAAGGCATGGGCGAGAACTGTCTCGTCCTTAAAGAAGCCTTTAGGAAAAATATCCTCTTGAAGGATGCCTTTAAGAAGGGGTGAATCACTATAATCGCCTATATCAGTGCTAACGGGCGATCGCTGCCGCCTCTCGTGATCTTCAGCGGCGTTAACATACAATAACAATGGTTCCCTGATTCGGACGATAAAGCATACAAAAGCTGGTACTTTACCACGTCAGAGAACGGCTGGACGAATAACGAAATCGGCTTAAAATGGCTTCGCGAGGTCTTTATTCCCCATACCAAGCCCGAGGACCCGGACGAATGAAGGCTATTAGTAATTGACGGCCATAAAAGCCATACCACCGAGGAATTTATATGGATGTGCCTTCAAAATAAGATATATATCATTTTCCTGCCTGCCCATACTTCCCATGTCTTCCAGCCTTTTGACGTAAATGTATTCGCCACCTTAAAGCGGAAGTACCGCTACTGGTTCCGCGAACGCTGTTACGGGCAGGCTTCCGAGGCTACAGACAAAACCGACTTCCTCTGGGCGTTCGCGAAGGCGTAGCAGGAGGTCATGATAACCTCGGAGTATATCATGAAGGGCTGGGAAGCAACAGGTTTGCGTCCTATTAACAAGGCGAAGGTGTTAAACAACAGGTACGTTAGGGAAGGGGGGGGGATAGCAAATGCACCCACCCGGAAATTAATTTCTACCCCAGAACGACCTAACTTTCTATCCCAATTGGCTGCTTTAAGTGTCAAAACACCTAAATCATCTAAGGAATTAGCTCGGATCGAAAAAGCCCTGGTACAGGTTGATCCAGCTTACGGGAATCCTACCGTACGTTTCTTGTTCCGCAAGTTCGCCAAAGCCCTTGACGATAAAACCGCCAAACTCTTTGCCACCGAGGTTCTTAACAGGCAAATAACTGTAGCCCTTGAAAAAGCGAAACCTAAAAAGCGTGGGAAGGTGCAGCCCGAGCCCAATAAGGGCTTCGTGAAAATGATCTCGGTCAGGAAGGTAAAGGTAGGGCGGAAGGCCCCTGCGAAGGGACGCTCCACCGTCACTCGGCAAAATCAACAGGAAACCGAGCCTTCCGGAAGCGACGAAGATAACAAGGTGGAAGCGGATTGCATCATTGTACGGTCTACTTAGTATGGAATCAATTGATGAAGTGGCTGTTGAGATATTGTTATTTGAATGGAGAGGTTGTTGTGGCGATGGCTTCAAAATTGGGTGGAGCGTTGATGGGGTGGAGCGCGGATGGGGGGGTCATCTTAGACCTTGACCCTGACTTCAACACTCTACACATCATATCGGAAGGGGGTCGAATGAACACCAGCCGCATATTCAGCAATAACTTAATTAGCGCATCATATTAGAGGGAAGTCACCATTAGTCGTAAGTTCTCTTCGTGCCTCATTAAATAGTAGCTGTTCATGCTAACCGGTGATATCTTTGACCCTCGCTGAAGCTCTTGCAGTAATGCCCGCCTTCCACCAACTGCTCTATGACGGAAGGTAGGCAGCAATGGCGATGCAGGTCCCTTACGAGAGTAGCTTATTCGTACGACCAACCAGCGGATGCCTAGTCGCTCGCGTTCTATAGCGAGTAAACGAGCGTAGTATAGAATAGAAGAGCGTTATCCAGGCCGGCGACTTCGGGGAAAGCGGGGATTGGCCCGCAAGGGGTAAGGCCATCTGAGAAAGCTGTGGGACAAAGACGTAGATCGACGCCGAACTCCACGCCCTTCCGGCCAAGCAATCGTAATCTTGGTATGGTAGCGAATAGAGAGACCACCCGGGATGATGAGTGGAAGGGTGACTTGATGGTGTAGCATAACAGGCGGAGCTAGTAACATTTGTAGGTGGTAGGACGGTGAGTAGTAAGGCTGTAGAGAATTACATCCTTATATTTTTAGTATAAGAAATTTCATTATAACAGTGTTAAAGCAGTAGCTATATTTGGAAATGTGCGTTCTATATTACAAACAACATGCTATAACTCTGAATATATTTGTAGTTTTACGTTGGCATTATTTCTATATGGGGCACATTTGAGTTCAAGCCCATATTTTCCAGGCTGAGCCAAATACACAGAAAACCATTACATGATGGCATTGTTTCTATAAATTATATTTTAAAAATTTGTAATAGGACTTTTTAATACATTAAATTTCCGTTATATTTAAGAAGACCCTATAAATGTACGAAGAACGCTCTTTACAAGCGCGTACATGATGATAAGGTACCTCTTTATGGCTTAGCCTTAGATGAAGCTCCACTTTTACCAACTACAACAACAAAACACCTACGGGTATCAGGCCGCTACCACTACCTGAAACATTCCAGAGCAACAACAAAGCGATCAAGTATCGAAACAGATGACCGACTTGCAGCTAGTTCAGTTGCCACCTTTTTAGTTAGTATGCACCGTATCTACTACTGGTCATTCGAGTGCAGGCCAGGAGCATAGCTCTGAGTGTTCACACCCATGATCGCCTTAGGTAAAAATCTGGAGTGAGACAAATCCTCCGTAAATACGAAATCGCAGTGGACGGTTGACAATTAAATTTAAGTTAATTGACCGACGCCCCATCGCGGCTCCTTGTACGGACCAGGCGGCGCAGCTCGAGGAGGAGCGCCAGCCGCGAAAAGCGATTCGCCTGTATATGCCTAAAATTGGGGAGACTACTTCCTCCACGCCTACATCAGGTTTGGGCGTAACTAAGATCATAACGCTGGTGATATACTGACAGGCAGCTGACAGGGACAGCCCAGATTATGAAGCGCAAGGCAGAGGACGAGCTTAGAGAGGGTGACGCGAGAACGTCGCGACGTTCCTTCCCACACTCCGCTGCCCTCGATAAGAGGGCCCCGTTATTGGTCTTGTCCAGCCCAGGCTCAGTCGTAGATGGTGCCTGTAAGTACATTAATGATTGAAAGGGTCTGATGTCTCTCACTAATATGTACGCAATAGCTCCTAGCTCTTCTGTGGGGGGTTCAAAGGTCAATATAGCTTATCCGAATGGCGCTGTTCGCATCACGCGCACCCCTGGCCGGCAGAACGCTAGGAATTGCGTCGATTTACCCGCTTTGATCCATAAGGAACAACTAGTATCGGCATGTGTTTACGCCTTCTTCATTGCAGATGAGGAATTATTCAGACATCTCCCCTTGACGCATTCTTCGGATACAGTACCTGTAAGTGGTCCCTGTTCTGAGGTCCACAGCTACTCTTAACATATGGAACAGATCTACATTGGTCGAGATCCCAACATGGACCCAATGATACATGAAGCATGTACTCAAGCTGGTATAACTGTCAAGGGCAAGGTGACGAACAAGCAGCTGGCGAGTGTCAACACCAATCTCGGAGAGCTGTACAGAGCACTTTATGGGATGAACTTCCATGCCTTCTACGCCTGGTCGTCCGGATCTTCACATTCAAAGATTCTTCTACTCGTGTATCCCGGCTTCCTACGGATAGTCATCACCTCCTGCAACATGATGGACATTGACACGGAATTGGGCGACAACCACTGGTATATCCACGATGTACCCGAACTTCCATCCGGAGAAAGGGTTACCCCTTCGACCTTCGAGGCGCAGCTTTTAGAGCACCTCCAAGCACTTAAAGTGCCTGACGCGTTCGTTAATTCCATCAGAGGAATGTACGACTACTCAACTGTCAAAGCGCACCTAGTGACTTCGGTCCCCGGTACCCACGCGGGTCCTAGGGCAGAAAAGCATGGCCTGCTCCGCCTCAGGCGTGTCATCAAAGATCTCGACTTGGACCTGCGGCGGAAAATGCGGGAGGGAAACTTGCAGCTCGAAGTATGCACGGCAAGTGTGGGAAACTTATCCGCGAAGTGGCTGGACGGCTTTTATGATTGCGCCCTTGGGAGGAAGTACCTGGAGGTCGTCGACGGACACTGCGACGTCCCGGGTCTGAAACTGTTCTACCCGACCGTCCGGGATGTCAAGAGCGCGGACGAGGCGGCGCAGCAGGGTGCCGCCAACATCGGCTGCCACACCCGCCCGTGGAACAACGCGCCGGACGATATCAAGCGGATATTCCACCACTACGAATCAAAAGACACCGGCCGCCTCTTCCATCAGAAGATAATCCTGTCCTACAATCCTCGCAACAGCGCCGCTGCGCCATATTACGTCTACATCGGCTCGGCAAACCTCTCCCAGTCGGCTTGGGGCACGCTCGAGAGGGATAAGAAGGGGAATGAGGCAACCTCCGACTTGAAATTGGTCAAGATTACCAACGTCGAATGCGGTGTTGTAGTACCTGGTCACTTGATCAAGGACCTGCTTGAACCAGGGACGCCGAGTTGGCAGGATGGAATTGTGCCCTATGTTCAGACTGCAGGCCGATACGACCTGCGCAAGGATAAGCCCTGGAATGACCCAAGGTGGGTCACAGGCTATGAGGGAGATAATTGAGGGAGAACAGTCGGAGGTTCGAGGCTATGATGAATGCCCTTGGAGCGGAACTCAGTCATGGTGCAGAGGTCTTGGGTAATTCATTTTGACAAGCAAGGGTGTTCTTGTATATTTTCTTTTTGGTTGATGATACACCAACCAAAGCGGCCATCTAGGCCTAAAGTACATTTGTACTATCCTGTAAAGTTGTAAATACCATGTTCCTAGACCGTAATTAGATGCTCCATCAACAATTCCACGCATGGGCGATGTCTGCTTGGGTTACTTGAGGTCATGGAGATGTACCGCCCTTTGCCGTCTTGCGCTGCCGCTATACCTTGTGAGTATTCTTAGTATACCTTCTGTCTTGTTAGAGAAACCCTGACAGGCTTTGAAGGTAACGTTGGTTCCATCAACACTTGAAAGCCATAGAGATTGCTAATTACAACTACTCCAGCCAGCAACATTGTGCAATACGCATTCTACGCTCTCCTTAGAAAAGAAAGGGGTGATCCAGGGGGAGAGATGGGGAGGGAAAACAGTCTGGTGGGTAGTTCACGGTATGCCTAGTAAGTAGGATAACCATTGATCCCTATGAAGTCTCACATATACGCACAGCCCCCATCAGGAGCTTACCGAAACCCACCAAGGGGGGCCCTACAGCCTCCTTGACAGTATTCCGCGAAGCACAAAGCTGCCCATCACAGATGCCCAGGTATACTCGGCTTAAAAGACAATCACTTCTATATTCACCTAGATCATTACCTAATAAGCGAACTCCACCCTACGGCCGTGAAGCGGAAGCCAAATCAGACCCACCTCACAGAACGCGTCCTCGCGACGGGCTCAGCCGCACGACTCTCAACTTCAGACGGAGACTCCTGCGCGTCGCCCGCACTGCCAGAGCTAGCCGTATCGGCATCGGAATCATCGGCTTCGGCGCCACGACCGGACGCGGCCCTCTCGTAGACGTCGCGCTGATACAGGTCGGACCTGCCGTAGGCGCTCCTCAGGGAGTTCTGGCAGAAGTCCCGGAGGATCTCGCACTGCCGCACGAGGCCATCGTCCGGCCCCCCCTCGGTAGCCAGCGCCAGGGCCGAGTCCGCGAGGGTCAGCGCGCCGTAGTACTCCCTCGGCGTCCGGCTCCGGGAAGAGCGCAGAGTCGCGTAGCACGCCTTGATGAGGCGGCTGGCTTCGGCGGCTTGAGGGGACGACATGGTGGCGCGGCGGAGGAAGGGGGAACGAGATGCTAATTGGACGCTGGCTTATAAAAGGGAGAAGGAGAAGAAGAGATGATGGCCGTTATGGTGGTGAGATCGCGGTTGAGTACCGGTGGACAGCCCGTGCCGAGGTCGGTGGGCGTTCGCCTGGGCTTATGTAGCTAGCTACCTAAGGGCTCGTCCCAGGTTGTTCCACTATGTTTTGTTCCAGCCCGGGCTTGGTTTCTCATAAAGAACTGGTCAGTTCTAAGATGTACGCCGAATGTCTTTGTGTTCGCACAAGAGACAAGGAGCTGAAAGGATGGCACGGAGAACAATAGAGGTGGCGGACCCCGACAGGGAAGTCGATGGTCTGGTATATCGAACGGGCGAGTATATGGCATTGTCAAGAACAAGTAGGTGTACGCCGACTCCGGAAAACTACCCGCTACTCAGAAGAGAGATGTCGAAAGTTGAAGGTAGGGGGTAAATGGGGTTTCAGCTGGCCCCTAGCCCGGGGCCTCTGTCGAACGACTCTCGGTTCCAAAATCCCCCCTTTCAATCCTATATCGCGCAGTCAAGATAGCCGCGCTTAAATAACCAGTAAAGAACAACCATGCCCTCCGACCCGCTATTGAACGGTGGATATACACGGTGCAGACAAGACATCTATATGTGCCTTCAGTGCTCGGCTGGGCACTCAGACCAACAAACAGTAGTCTGATGGCAGTAGTGGATGGTGGGACACATTCTAGCAACCACCACGGTAACCAAGCTGCTCATGAATGACGCCCTTAGGATGGAGTAGTGACAGTAGCGCGCAGCGTTATCAGCGACACACACGCAGACCCAATCCACCACTCCATCGATGCCGCCTGCCTTCTAATCCCAAGTCTCAATCTTTACGAGACAACACATCGGAGCACATCTCGAGAAATTCCAAGTCATTCGTATCATATCGTTACCCAACCAGGGGGTATTCAGAATATATCCTGGCTAGCCAACAACACGAATCATCGTTCCCTTCCACCAACCATCATATGACATCATTCTTCTATCTTCCCTGCCTGCATCCAGCCCCTAGGGGCGCGCATCGTTCGTCAGCCAGGACGTAAAGAGTGCCACCAACAACCACCGGCCAATAGTTCGTCCAAGTTCCACCACAGTGAGACGACCGCCAGTCTTCATCCTCCCGCTTGTAAACCGCGCACTTGAATCATCTCATCAGGTCGCTCGATAGCCGAGAACCAGAATTCATGGACATCATTGACTGATATATTCAAATCGCCATCCATGCAGTAATAAGGTACACGCCTGCTTGCTCTCTTGCTTGTATTCATCTTTAGCGCAGAAAACTTCATACGCTTGCTCGCTCAAATTTGCTTTGTATTTTAACCTCCTTGACTTTATTGGTCTGAAAGCCCTTGGTTTTCTCTTTCCCCTGCCAGCGTGAACTGCACATCTTGGACGTCCCACCCGCCGGTGATAAATCACGTGTCACATCGGACAATCGACCCGTCACCCAAACGAGGCACTAGAGATCAAGGTATTGAGGTATAAATCCCCATCCAAAGCAGGAATTAAAAGGCAATAAAAGTGTAGTAATGAGAACGCTTAAAAGAGTTGGGTATCGCGGAGCGGAGTGCCAATTCATCGGCGTGTAGAGAGGCAGGCTACCCAGCAGCCACGACCCACGTAGTAATAGTAGTGTACCGGGAAACTGGTATGCATATCGTCTCCAAAGAAAAGTAAAAGCTGACATATTTTCATTCATGATCATGAATCATCGTCATCATCTATTGAAAATCAATCTGGAACGGGGAGGCCGGCGAGATATCGATGTCTAGATATCGACGAGGGCGTTTTTCCTAGAACGTCTCGGACTCTTGACTCGCCAGCGAGCGGGGGCTGGCTACCGTGCCGAATGTGTCTGTAATCACTTGTTAGGTGCGACGACTCTTGAAACTGGGCACATTAGATGTAAGAGCGGACAAACTAACCTCGTTTCCGCCTTCTCTCCTCCGCATCTTCCGTGGGAGTCATGGCCCTCGGCCCGCTAGGCCTCCGAGTTGGGACACCCAGCGCGGCGCTGAGATTTCTATTCTCCAGCTTCGGGCTACCGGAGCGGTAATTACCCGAATGGTTCGCGGTGCCATTACCATAGCCGCCCTCGGCGGTGTGATAGGGAAGAGGGCTATTCCTCTTTTGCTGTAGCTGGCTCACACGTGCGTGCTGGGCCGGCGTCTGCGATTCCGGCCGGGGTGAATGGCTCTCGAGCGGTTCCTTGGGCGGACGAGGCGGTCCCTGCGCGGCGGGCGATGATGCGCCGCCCCAGTTGTACTCGTCGCCGCCAGGCCCGGGGCTTATGGCGCCGTTGTCCCTGTATCGTTGGTTGTTCTGGGCATTGAGCCGATGGAGCGAAGTCACTGAGCCGGCCCAGTCTGCTGATCGCGGAGACATGGGCGAGCTAAAGTCCTGGGCCGAGTACTCTAGCGCGGTCCTGAAACGCTCAGTTTGGCCGGGCCGAGGCTGTGGGTGTTGTAGATTTAGCGAGTTGCGGTGCGCTTTGTACTTGGGATCCTCAGGCGTATACGGGGCTAGGGGGGCCGGAGCTAGAGAAGCCGTGGCTAGAGGTGCGGGTGCTAGAGCGGAAGTCATATGGGGCAGATTGTCGCCCATCGAGGTGGCTGGCAAATCTTGGGTTGAGAAGCCGCTATGAAGTTTATCGTCACCGTACGGATCGGTTTGGTGATAATCGTAGTCCCCCAACTGGGAACCAGAGCGCGAAGGCTGATGCTGCAAGAACTCTTCGTTCTTCTTGGAATTTCCACTGCTTCGGAAGACCTTGCCTAGACTTGAAGTTGTGGTCTCCGACCAGCGCGAAATCTTCGGAAAGAAGCTGGAAGAGCCTCTAGACTTGTGCTTCTTGCCGTCGTCGGTGCGAGGTGTGTTTTCCTGGCTGTGCGATGCATTATGCTGTGTAGCGGTCTGCGGTGGTGTTGCCAAGGGGACCGAGCCACCGCGAGGAACGTTGCCGCCCGGAGTCATCCTACCCCCTTGGGGTGAGTTGTGGTTGGTGGCAGTAACATATGTCTCCTCGAACTCATCCTCGTCGCCTTCGGGGACAGTACTGATGCGATGGTCCGAAAACTTCCGATCGTAGCCTTGTTTCAGCGGCGTTCCGCGCGATTGAGGGAGGGACAGGTGGCCGGACTGGCTCGCGTGGCTGGCAGTGGAGGTGCCGGCGTTGCCCTCCGGCTCATAGCCTCTGTCTTGCTCGTACGGGATGTTGGGATGCAAGTTCATACCAGATGCTGATTGGGGAGTCGTTTCGTTTCCGCTGGCGGTCTGGTGCTTGAGGACATCCACATCCGTAAGGAGTTGCATGAGCATATCTTCTATCCTGGCAAGGTCGCTAGTTCCCTTAGCGCTGAGGCCTTGAAGTGCGCGCCGGAGGAAGTTGCGCTTCTTGGCAGGCAAGTCGTCGTACGTGCCAGCCTGTGAACCTCCTTGGATAGATCTGCCACTGCTTCCTGGCAATGGCCGAGGCCCACCGACGTGACGCTTGACTGTCCTCTCCGTGTTATCCTTGGTCTCCATGATGATCTGCTCCTCGGTGTCGGCTAGGATTCTCTTGATATCCTCGAACGAGTTGCGCATCTCGGCAGCAGACCTGACAAGGGTCACAAGAATTTCGGTATCCCTGGCACTACGTTGTGCATCGCGAACCATGAGCTACAAGATGTTGGTCAGTCCACGGGTCTAGTATTTCACTAAATGATACTCACATGCTCCATCAAAGCAATGATGTCCTTGGACTGGATTCTATCGATCCCGGTCCCGGTAGCCGCATCGTAGAACGGTGATGTCATCCCTTGCGACAACCCGCTAAGCTGTCTTGTGTGTTGCTTTGTTGAGTAGAACGGGTCTTCGACGGCTCCCATAACCGGTGGCTCCGAAATATCGATGCCCTTACCCTTGAACGCACCTCCCTCATTCGGCGCTGCGGAGATGTAGCCTTCATCACCACCAGCTACGACGGGGCTTCCTGTGTGGAAGCCACCCCTATATTCATCTGCTCCGAAGCCAGAAGCACTCAGCATGTTCGAATCCAGACCGGGAAGGTTCGCGATTGGGCTGGAACCCTCATATGGATTGGTTATGAGCGTATCCCGTTTGCGCTCGCTAGAAGTCCGATACCATTCATTATCCTGCTCTCCGCTTGGTTGTCGACTGTGGTTGGCTGCTAAAGCTCCGGCTGTTGCGATTGTAGCGGCAGCAGCAGACTCCGTGAGACCAAAGCCACGACTCGCCTTCGGCGTAACAGCCCGGTCATATGAGTGCTCATTTTCCTGGGTCGGCGTGATGGGCCACTGGTCCTGGTTTTCGTGCTGCGAGCCCCCGAGTGACTCCTGAGCAACAGACGGAGTCCGCAGATCCCTGTGGCTCGCATCATAACCATAGCCAATTTCCGGCATGGGATGGTCCATATCTGGCAAGCCACTGGCTCCCATCGAGGGCTGGTCATAGTCAGAAAGGCGGTCAACACTGTGACGCGGCGCGGCATTGGGTCGGTAGCCATCTTTCGCTCGCTCCTTGAAAGACGGACCGCGAGATACACCCTCGCCAACAAAATCATCGCTACTATTTTCGCGGCTGGGGGTTTTGTGGACCGCGTTCTTTCGTTTCAGCGCGGTAGCTGCTGCTCGTTCGAGTGCGGCACTAGTAATTGCGGCCTCTGACGCGGTTGGGGGTTGATGCTGCTTGGTCTGAGGAACCTTCTGACCGTACTCGTTGAGATCGTATTCCGAGAACTGGCGAGACGCCGCTGAGGTAGGACGCTCCTGAGACAACGATGGGGAGTGATCGCGTTTCTCAGCTACATCATGGCGGTTATCGACCGGTTCTTTGACGGGGCTAACGCCTGCCGAACTAGGTTCTCTCCTGGCTTCATCGTACGACACTTGGGAGTTGCGGTAGCTAGCACCACTCATGAGGGACGGGTTAAGAGCGGAGCCTTCGATAAGCGAGGCAACAGCAGACTCGGGCCCGAAATTCTGATGTACCATCTGAGGGTTGTCGCCCACATTATGGACAGCTTGTCCTGAAGGTCCATGGTCCAGCTCGCTGTCATCGGTATACGTGGTGTTTCTGTAACCCAAGCCAGAGCTCAGTGCGCTACCCTCTTCGTCATGTTTCTCTGGCGAAGACAGTTCGCTCGCAGTTTGCGTAAATCGAGAATCACGATGACCCTGGACGTCACTCTCTCCCTCAGTGAATCCAGATACGCTCTGAATAGGGCTGAGGCCCCGCCTCTCTTGCTGGTATGGTACGTATCGCAATGGTGCCGGGACGTCCTGGTGGCCGAAAAATGAGTGATTCGGTTCCTCCTCGTCGTACATTCCGGGCTCAGCCAGATGACTCTCCTCGTTGTACTCATCGTACTCCTCCCGGGGCGGACTAAGATGCCTACGGCGAAACTCGCCCGGCTCGGATTCGTCTTTGTATGCCCCGGGGCCTTTCCGGGGGAGGGCCTTGAGATCTCCATGCGACACATTAGCATGCTGGGTTCCAAGCTGTTGGAGGGTGAGTCCGGGCGACCTCGTCGGGGTCGGCGTATCCCCGATGGATTCTACCGAAGCTTTGCCCCGAGGGACCTCCCTCACTGGTGCCATTTCTTCGCTTGCCGAATGTGGTCTATCTGTTTCGGCGGACAGGATGGATGTCCTCGTCATCTCGGATGGATTGATCTCGCTCGACAGAGGCATAGGCGGCGTGACCTCGTGTTCGGTTTCATCGAATCCTTCGGTGTATCCTTCACTATGGCCACGCTTGGGCGTCTCACCTCTCCTGCGCCTTCTCTGTCTTTTCTCGTCCCCTTCTCTCGACCTTGACCTCAAAGCGGCACCAACGGCACCAGCAGCCACCGCGCCAAGGGCGGCATCGGCCATTCTATCACGGTCGCGGCGTGGCGTGTGGTCCTCATCATAAACCTCTCCATCCAAGGCAGAGGCCTCATCGAGACTGTTTTGAGGTGATAAATCATTCCTAGCTTCACGGTTACGCCGGTCTCTCGACTTAGTCGACTGTGAGGTGTCGGCGGATCTCCTCCTGCTGGTGACGGATAACTCGTCTCGTGACGCTGATGTTAAACTGGAGAGGGAATCGCGTTGAAGAGAATCACGATGCCTACTGTTCTTGCTTTCCCGTTTGCTAGTCTCCCTCTTGAGGGCGTCGAGTTCCGGGAGAATAAGCCGCCTGATGGCATCTTCAACGGTCTCGAGTAGCTTAGGGTTGTTAATGGAGACTTTCGAAGAGGTGTATGAATCGTACGACCGGTGACTCGGCGACAACTGCGATGACAGGACGCTAGATTCGATGCCTGAGACAACGGATTCTTTGTGACTTCCTTTAGACCTGCGACGCGCCTTGCTTTCCGCGCCCTTCTCGGTGGCATCCATCGACCTACTCTTAGACTTATGTCTCCGCTCCGCCCTGCTCGCCCTGTCGGCTCCCGCCTGCGAAGCACTTCGATCGCGGCTCGCATTGCGGGACGCGCTGCGATTCCACTTGTCGGTCACGGAACCGCCAGTGGCGGTGCCTGGAGTAGCGGGCGTTGTGTTATTAGCCCGTATGGGACTTCTAGCACGGTTCTCCTCTCGGGCTAATGTCGTGTTGCCGTTACAGCCATCTAGAAAGCTATCTGTGGGAATAGCCGAGATGTCGGACATATTCGGCTCAATGTACGATAGCTTGCTGTCAGAGGCAGGTATAAGAGGGCTCGACACCTTCTTATTTCGGCGACGGCGGCTCGAATCAATCTCGATCTCAATCGGATTGCGGGAGACGTTTGACTCCTCGGTAGCCGAGGCGTAGGAGTTCATACTCCTCGCGTCTTCGGGGTCCGTCATGTCCAACTCACTTCTACCGGTAGGGGGACTAGAGGTTGCTCTTCGAACCGGCGAATCTGTTCTCGCGCTTCTCGTTTCCGTGATCTGAATATGATGATCGTCTTGACCGCGCGACTTGGAAGGGGTCAAGCGCACGCGAACACTGGGTCGACGCTCGCGAGATCCGCCTTGGAGACCGTGCTTCCCACCCTCAAAGTACTCTATTAGCAGTGAGGTTTGGGATTTGTTTGGACGATGACCACGAGTTTTGATAGTGACCGGGGTGCCGTCGTCGGGAAGCGAATAGGACGACCTGTCGTCTCCTTGCTTGGACAGCTCCGTAGCGAAATCGGTACCTAAATCGGTAGGGGATTCGGGGGATTCGGATTCGGTTGGGGCAGGTAGAGGAGGAGCTTTTTGCGAATCGATGCCCATTCTGTTCCTCCAAGGGCGATTCTAATTGCGCGTGGATCGCCTCCTCCGATGGGTCCGGTCCGGTCGTATTCCCACCGCGACCTTTATCCCCTCACCTGGCTCTGTTTACCGAGCCCCGGCTAAAGCCCAACTGTGTGATACAGTTCGGGCGTCGCCGTGAATCTTGTGGGGGGAAAACGGAAAATGAACGAAGTCGAAAACCACAGTTCAGGGGGTATCGTAAGAGAGAATGGCCTCAATGAGTTGAATTATTAATTAAGCCATCAATAGGTGATGGAAAATTGGTGGAATATGTCCTGCGAAAAAAGCGGTCGCGGGGGGGGGTTGGCTGGATGTTGACCGTGATAAGTTAGCTGGTGGACCAAACCATTAAGAGAGAGCCTTCCTATTCTGATTAGGGCCACTGTGGTAGGCACACTGGGGAACAGTTGATGCATTTAATAGGGGATTGAATTGAATGAATGTATGGAAGGGCAAGGTGACGAAGAGATGAGTCTCCTGCGTTCCCCTACCAATGTCCCTACGCCACTGCCGTTTGACTTCCGGATCTCTCAGTTGATTTAGGAAAGAGGTTGTTGTTACCTGCTTTGCTTGACGCTGGCTGCCCCGAGTCTGGGTGGCTCTACAGGCACGGCAAACAGCTAATGCACGCAATGTAGCTTTGGGTGGCGGGAAAAGGATAACTCGGAGAATTCGCAATTGCAAGATGGGTCAGACAGAGACCAGAGAGATTTGTACGTACGTATTACTGAGTATGTATGTATGCGTGCTGGTGTGTAAAGTATCAACAATGGTAGTGGATAACAGGTGTGGTGGATGGATCGCAACTCGGAACAACCTCTTGAAAACCAAGCCGAATGATTGATCGAATGAATGCAATGTACCGTTACTGTATTCCCATCTCCGAGGTTCTCACCACAAAATAGAGTGAGAAGAACTACGGGCCGGTGCAAGCTCCCCTCGATGCCAGTCAAGTCTGCCAGTGCCACCGGAAGACGGCGGTGCACACTTGTCGGGATGGCAGAATACTACACTACACAACTGTAGGCGTGTGTATTTATTATGTCAGTGTCAGTGTAATGTAAAGTTTAGAAACTGCGAGTAAGAGGCAATAATAGCCCTTATGAGGCTTCGTTCCATTCTTGTGCGTATTAAAAACTGGCTGGTAATCGGTCCACGGGGCTGGGGGTTTGGGGGGTCTGAGGCGATGCGTTGGCCGTGCTCCGTGATGTTGGCCAATCACGTATCGGGTCGGGCCTCCCAGAAGACGCCGGGGGGGGGGGGGGGGGGGGGGGGGGCGGGGGGCTGCAGGTGCAGGGACTTGTCTAACAACTTGGGGTGCGGGATGACCGACAAATTGGGCTTCTCAATTTCTCTCTGATCTATCGAAACCCGGGCTGACCAAGTGGCTATGACGAGGTTGAAGAGGACTTTCTTTGTATTTTCTATTTTACTTGGGTGCTCTCCTTTGATTCTCGTGTTATTCGTAGTAACATTCTATGAAGCTGTCTTGGATATATTCAAGGTTTCCGTTTGTTAACTGCGTAGGCTGTGTATACTTTACGAAAGAAAGGGTATTCTGTGATAAGAACCCGGAAACGAGTACCAGATGGGGTTGCGGGGGAACCTGTTTGAACTCAAACAGCTCAATATTGACATCAACATCGAATAGGAGATGAACCACTGAGTGGACAACTGGGTCCTGGCGGGTCCTGCGAGCTGGCTCAAGCGTTTTGACATGGTGATGCTCCTCAGCCGGCTCCACTGATCATGATCCACTGAGGGATATCACAGACCATCATCAACTTGATCCAGATCTCAGCCAGGCGACCGACTAAAACTATGAGAGCACCGACAAATGAGACGGCCTGGATCGCTAGCTGCCAAGTTTCTTCCACGCACAATCGACCCGAGGGACTTCATGGCCCCAGAAACATACAGTAGTTGACAGGTATGTATGATATGCATTTCGTTACTGAGTAACAAGCCCGTGGGGTTTGGAAGGCTCCACGTTTCCAAGATTTCTGTCAGTCTGTCGCCTGGGCAATGCAAGCCTTGTAGGACGCTCGAGGGCGGACGGCCCGGCTGGGTTGGACTACCATAGCACAGACTCAGCCAAAACCACACTACGCATCGGCCGAGAATTACCAAAGTTAAATTCATTGCTATTGGATATGCATTCCAGAGGTTCAATTACAAGTTTTCGTGTGCATTTGTACTGTCCCGATTTTGCTCAGATATACATCCATGTTTGGTAGTGACGGAAAGGGTATCTATCGAGGTTGGGCATCTAGAAAACTCCAGCAACAGCCACCATTGCCACGGCCTCCAAACCCGAACTCGAGTAACTCCCCCCCAAACTTATGTGTCTGCTAACCCCGTTAAATATCACACTCAATATTCAACAACGAGAGCATGCATCTCTGGACGTACCTACCGCATTCGCCTCCCTCAGTCTAGAGCTCCAGTTTTTCTCCATGTCCCACAGCCCGGTAGCGAGCGGGCTAGCCACGCCTCTCTGAGTGCAGGCTTACGAATGAACACGCATCGCCAAAAGAAAAGCCAGCTAAATGTGTAGTAGATATGTGATGCATGTCTAATCTTGAGTTACGCCGAGTCACGGTGATCGACCGGCAGTGTCCTATGTTGGTTCAAGCGAGTCTGAGACGTATCTGCTTATGCAAGCACACGCTCGATAGCTTTATGCATGCACGTACATACATACATACATAAAGTGCGTAATGTGCGCGATCGAATAGCCCCATATCCACTCGATCTTCTCGCATCTCGGCCTGTCTGTCTATTTGTTCGCCGACACCCCATCCCGTATACGCAGCAATTCTGGTAGGATACCTACCCGTCATATAGGCTACCGGTTCACGTTTCCGTTTGCTGTCCATTGCCCTCCATGTCTCTCGTCCGCGTTCCTGGATGAAACACGGCTACATATCACATATCAGCCGAGAGAAGCAGGAAAAAAAAAGAGGAAAAAAAGTGTGTGATTTCCCCCACTTGCCCCCAACTACACACGCCCGAGACACCGCCGTCTGCCCCTTTTCCTGGGCCCTTATTTGCCCCTTGTAGCTTGGAACCCGCAATCCGCCGTGGATAAGGCGAGATAAAAGGCCCTTCTCGGGTCGTCCCCTCGTACGAAAAGCCAGAGGGCACTGCGGTTGGCCGCCCTCAGTATCACGCCGGCCGGAACCGCACGGCAAGGTGGGAGGGACGGTACTTGGTTCTCAGGGCGTAGATGAGGGACGCAGCGTAGCTCACTCTCTGTGGATCCTATCGTGAACTTAACATATATTCCTTAGTCACGCCTATGATCGCGAGTCCCGCTTATGGTGAGGGCAACGATGGTGGATAATAACGCAGAACGTGTATTGATACCCTGTGCTGTGTCTTCATGTACGTGTATACTGTATAGTGTAATGATGATGATAATGCAATGTCTGCCAGTCCGCTCCATCCCCATCCCAATTCCAAACCCCCTCCAGACCGGGTATCCCTTGACCATCCGAAAGAGTGCACAAAGAAAAGAACGCATTGGCCCGAGCCGTCCAGCAACTTCGGTAGGTCTTGCATAGAGTAGGCAAGCTGATGCATCGCGTCGCTTGGCTTTCCCCTTATGTAAACAAACCACATTGCCTCGTTAAAAAACTGCCATGCTCCTAGCGGCCTTCGGCCCGCGGGCCTTCTTGGACGGCGTCGCGAAGTCGTCGGCCGGGCCCCTCCGGGGGGCCGAGACGAGCTCGACGTGGGCGCTGCTGAGGAGGTCGCGGACGGCGGGGTTCCCCTCGAGGTAGTGTGCGGCGAGGCCGCCACCGAGGATGGAGCGCAGCGTGCCGACGCGGGCCGACAGCGACCAGGTGTCGACGACCATGCTGATATTGTGGACGCGCAGGCGCTCGCGGTAGCCGTACTCGCGGAACCCGGCATCGCCGAAGTCCCCCGCCTCGGCGCGGGAGCCGCCCGTATGCGGGTTCGAGGCCTGGCGGCGCGCCGTCGAGTAGCCGGGGCCCTTGCCGCGCTCGAGCGACGTCAGGACGCTGGCGAAGCCCGCGTGCAGCTGCCTGCGATCCCTCTTCGAGATTGCCTTGGACGACTCGCGCGTCAGCGCCGTCATCCGCTGCACCAGCCGGTGCTGGTCGTACTGCAGGTTCCACCCCGCCGCCCCGCCCTCCGTCCCGTCCTCCTCGTCCTCCTCGTGCTCGCGCGCCGCCTCGAAGACGAGCGCGATGTTGGCCCCCGCCGCAATCTGTACTGCCACGTCCGTGCTGTCGAGCTGTTCCGTGAAGGCCTCTAGTGCCTGCTCGCTTCGGTCCTGCAGGTCATCGAGATGGCTCGCTACGAAACCCCACGCTGTGAGTGCTCCCGAGACCACGGGTCCATTGTCTGGCGCTTCGACGCTGTGTCCGTCGCTTTCGATGATCTCGATCAGGAAATCTAGGAGGTCTTCTGCTGCCTCGGCCGAACCACCACCGCACATAGTCGCGATGCTCATGGCTTCGATCGCTTCGACTTTCACCGATTCTTCTTCAGAGTTCTGGCAGACGGCCTTCAGGCTCGACCAGACCTGGTCGTAGACCATTTCGGATTGCGTCGATAGTATAGTTAGGGTGAGAGCCTTCAGCGCTGCGACCGTTTCCTCGTAGTTAGCGCCGCCTCGTATGTTCCTCAGTAGCGCCGGGATGAGCTCGCGGAAGTGGTTCTCGATCTGCTCTACCGCGTAATGGTGTCGTATGAGGTGCGCGTACGCAATCAAAGTCGTCTCCCGCCCCTTCGCGCTGCTGCGCTTGCGATCCAGCAGCTCGGCGATGCGATCCTGCAGCCTGTCTGTCCATGTTGCCGCCGCGTCTTCGCCGTCGTCCGAGTTGATTACCGAACTGTCGACGCTTTCTTCGTACTCGGAGTCGCTAATGTCTTCTTCTTCCGATGCGTAGCGGCTCGCTGCGCGCGAGCTGGCGCGGGACTGTGCTGGCGAGCCCACGGGTGAGCCGCGCGCCGATTCTGGTCGCGAGCGCGCCTTTCTGGAGACGGTCTTGCCGCTCTCAAGTAGGATCTTCCTACGCAAGTCTCTCATTATGGCAGATGTATCTGGAGACGTAGGTTCGTACGAGTTCGTTATCGATATCGTGGTATGGCGCAGTGGTCTGTCTACCTTGGGTTGTTGAAGTTGTTATCAAGTAGCTGTGTGCTTATGAAAGCCGACTATTGATGATGGAGAATTCTGCACAGCGTATTCCATGAGGATAAGTCAAGACAGGCAGTCTAGAAAAAGTCTGACTATATTGTTGCTATAAGCAAAGGTGCAAGGTATGGAACCTGATCTGTAAAAAGAAAAAGAAGGTAAATCAGTGTTCGGTATTGCCCTGGGCCGGAACAATAGGTGGGCAGGTATAAGAAGTTATTCTTTGGATATAGAAGTACGACGTAGAGGGAAATGATGAATGACGCTGTTTGTTTTATATGTGCGACAATTCGCTTGACGCACAAGTAATAATTTGCCGTCTTCGTAATTATGAATTGGGAGCCAGTGCGCATTAATAATGTAGCGAATCCTCTTTCAGATTTTGGTAATCTACCTGCTGCGCTTCAATCACTGTCGCCTTTAGCATTATTCCCATCGTCAGACACAACAGAAGCGCGGGTTGCATGTGGACAACGGAGATATATGTCTCTTGTCCCTGCTGAAAACATACATACGATAATGATGCAAACAGCATCATCGTCATTACGCAATTGAGCCCACAAAACCTGCTCACTAAAAAGGTCCGAAATGGGCAGATGTGTCAAAAAGCGGAGTATTGCCCCGGGCGCTATGAAACATCCCGCAAGAGGAAAACACTGTCAAGCCCGGGCAAAGTCACATGGTCAGCGTTCTGGTGGGCAGCTTGCGCTTCACGTGTGATTCATTCTCTTTAAGTGGCACTATGCCTCTTTGGTATTCGATATCACAGCCAGCCCGGCTGCCGGGTCGGTCGATTGATTCCCTCTCTGTTGCTCCGGGCGGACTCAAGTATGCCCTAGGCAAATATGAAAATATATGTACCGAGGTGGCCTCCGGTCTTAATTGAATCGGTGATAAAGCCCTCAAGTTACTACATCTCTGAGGCTAGCATTAGTAGGTATACCGGTATCGGTAATCCTTTTTGGTCAACTCAGAGATCTTCTGTCTTGCGATGTCATGGCAGTCTGTGTCAACATCATCAAACACCAGGCAATTATCTCTTGACCTGTCCTCCCACATTTACATAATTACACTCGAAGATGGTTGGAAAAAAAGAAGAAGAAAAGAGAAAAGAAAGGGGCCCCTTGGGAAGGAGATTAGAGTAGGAGACTGAGAGAAGCTACTGTAACAGCTCTCTGGGAACTTACTACTTGCTCGGACCTTTTATCCGAGCGTATGGAGCACCAGAGATTTTATGTTCCCGCCATTTGGCAAATGTTCGCCCGGGTTGTATGAAGCGATAACCCCATCAAGAGCTAGAAATTCACGCAAAAGGCCCAAGTGATGGTATGCGAACCGATTGCTGGCGTCCTTGTCGGCTCTCCAGGGTGAGGCTAACCCGCCAACCTTACTTTTTATACGCGATCCCGGATGCAGATGACCTCGACTAAGTGGCAGATTCCAAAAGCTCTCACTATCCATACAGACTCTTGGAAACATTTTAAATCGAGCCAGCACACCCCACTGATCGACAGCTGGAGGTCTCATCGTGAATTTTCCACTGCTACACAACCCCTTTCTGAACTTTACCTCTCCATCTAAGTAATACCTCTCTAAGTGGCTCATGTATATTGAAGACGGATGGTGGGGTAGAATAATGGCTGTGCCCGAACCCCACTAAGCAGCCTTCCTAGGCTTATCGTACTGCATGCACTATAAGTTGTCACCTAGGATAACCTAGGTAGTTTGAACTTACAGCACAGCCCCGGCCAACTCGGAATAATAAGTAGTACCTAACACGGATGGCCGCATGGGATTTCAATATCTGTATATTGACCTAATAATCCGGAGTCCTACATCGGATATAGAGTTACACGAAGGCAATAGGTCCTCGAAATTAGGTAGCTTTAATTAAAACCGTGAAATAGAGAATACCTAGCCCTTCTCCAAGCTTTGCCCGGGAGCTAGCATGGCAGCCTGCCTGATATCCACACATACCCCGGCACCCCGTACTCGCGCACCGATAGGGCGCTTATCAGGCTGCCAGAGGCCCCAGCAGCCCCGTAGCGCTAAAGATAGCGCAGAGTAGCCCTCCCTCTACCTAACCCTCTGACACATTCTGCCCCACCTTCCCCTCGATATGAAGGCATGTCCGTGCCTAAACGTCCTCGCAAACAATCACTCATTATTGAACTCGAAACGTAGGCAGTAGTTAGTAATGGAGCAATCATTATGTGAAGATTGATATCCTTTCGACTGCTGGACCGCATGTAGTCAGCAAAGATCCTTAAAGTCCGTGCCCACCTAAAGCAAACCACCGCACATGCCAACGTACACACCTGAGTAGGAGGACTCCTTCTGCCAGCTGCCTATTGGTACCATTCTTCACCCCATTGACAACCGGAGCTTCCCCCCTCCCACTTCCATCTTCCAACGTAACCTTAACCCAGAACCTTCAAACCTTCAAACCTCAAGCCTCATTTTATTTCAGACGCACACCCTCAACAGCAGTCGTGTCTCCAAATTCACCTTCCCCATCCATACCATACCCTCCTTCTTCATGCCCCGTTTTGATCTTTGGTATTCAAAACGCTCTTCCTCCATACTCTACTTTCCACACTTCTCACATTTCTAGGCTCTGGCCCTAACGGCCTTCCTATCGGGCTCTTCCATATCTTCCTCGATGCCGGCATCTAATTAGCCTTCTAGGCCTTACTAAAGTTTGGCCGTTCACGTCCTTCTCACCATCTCCGACGCGAGGTACCGTTGACATCCTTCAGCGGAGGTGTCGCCTTGGTGAAATCCCGGTCGACCTTAATTGACGACTTACACCTTGATATTCGGTGTCCCGATACCTTCTTCTAATTACAACACATATCCTGAGCATTATCCGGGTGTCGACCTCTGGGTCGCTTCCCATCACCGACAAACGAGTGTATCACTTCGGAACCATACCGCAGTATGGCGTCTTCTGACTCATCATCTGCCCTCGATGGGGGTCAAGGTTCGTACACATCTTGCGTTCCAGCAGGACCGACCCCATCTATGTTTGCTGGGCACGCTCTAATGTATATGGAATTTCTAGTCGTCGTGATCCTAGCCGCCAGCGCTCCCGGTCCTCAATTTGTTGAACCCGAGCGTCGGCTAACTTTCACTCGACAAAATCCTACCATCGCCATCGGCCGTGCGTCCAAGGTTTCCTCCAAGGGTTTTGTCGCCGCCGCAGATAATGCTTGGTTCGACAGCCCGGTCATGTCCCGTGAACATGCTGAACTTAGTGTCGAATTCGATAAAAGCCCAAAGGTAACTCCAATAGCGCAAAGTCTCTTCCGGTACCAAGTACGTGCTAATTCCCCGTTCTAGGCCGTCTACATTAAGGACGTTAATTCCCTCCACGGCACTTTCCATAAACGCGGCGACGGCCTAGGTAATGAGATCAAGCTTGCCCGAGGACACCTCACCAAGTTGGAATCCGGCGACACTCTGCGATTCGGTATTGACGTCTACCGACACAAGGAGACGTTTCCCCCCTGTTGCGTGGACGTCTTGATCCAGGAAGAGACTATGGAGAGGTAAGCTTGTGGCTGCATTGGCGCGAGTTCGGATACTCACCAGATACATATAGTTACAATCCCTCCCAACAGAATCGAAGCGAAGCGGCTTCGACCCGCTGCTTTTCCGTCTGCGTCCCAGGCGACGATTATGACGATGACGACCTCCAGAGCGAGGATGACAGCGTCATTGAAACAGGTATGCTGCTCCCACAGCAGTACAAACGCCGCCCCCCAACCCCGTTTTATGAAGGCGCCAGCTGCGGTTCGCCGATTGACCTTACACAAAATGATTTCGACCCGCCTTCTTCACAGAATGTCGGCAGCACTCGCATTCAGCCGAGCGTTACATCCCACAACGTCATGAGATCAGATTTCATTGACTTGACATCAGAGCCCGAGCATAACGGTGAACCTCGGACAGGTCCGGTACCGCGCCAATCCTCTGCTTCACCCCACACCCGCCGACAATCTAGTGAGCCGGTTAGATCGATATCCGTTTCCAGCTTTGCTCCGGAGCAGATGATTTCTGAAGTACCCCGTCTGGAACTTAGACCTGTGATTGCGGCTGAGCTCGCCGCTCCTATTGTTGCAGATGACAATGCCGAGCCCCAAGCGCCCAAAAACATCACCCAAGCTCAGGGTGGACCCAGCTTCGCCAAATATGGCGACTTGGATGAGCCCTCGGTTGCGTCCGAATCCGAGTCCTGCGGACTGGGGAGCGAAGAAGTTGATATTAATCTCACTGACTCGGAGGACGAATCTCTCATAACAGAGGAGTCTGTCGACTACTCGAGTAGCGAAGAGAGCAACATGGGAGAGGAGGACTCGCCAACTTCAGAAATCAATGACGAGTATGGCGTGTCTCATGAGATTGAGTATGAGATGGAGTATCACGACAATGATGATGACGAAGGCATGGCTTCCACATCCCTGGATCTGTTCGTCTGTACTGACACTTTTCTGGCAGATCTTCACAGTACCCCTTACTTCAAAGAAAGTTCCCGATCGTCAAGCGAGGAACTCGAAGATTCCGCACATCTTGATTCAATGCCTTCACCCCCTATTGTGGCAGAACCGAATAAGCCGATGTGTGAGCTCGCTGCTGCCAGTGCATCCGACGATGTTCGACATACGAAGGAATCTATCATGACTCAGCCCAGAGCGCCAAGCCCCTCCGATGCTGCTATGGCTAAGGCCCTACCATTCGATCCACCCTGTCATACATATACAGCCCTGGCGCTCGGCACTAAGACGGGTAAATTTGAGTACTTTGCGGCTCGGGAGGGGAACAAGGCAGCCTTCATGGGTTCCCATTCATCACCCGCCGCGTCTGCGGTCCGAGAACCTCTGTTTGGGAGTAAGGAGGCCTACGAGGCGCCCACCCAGAGGGCTCCGGCCATGTACTCTTTCAACCCAGGCGTCAAAGCCAACACACCGAATAAGACAGGCGTTACGAGCTTGGCCGATCCTTCCCAGACGGCTAGCTCTCGAAAGCTCATGGATCCTGCACCCCTGGGTCACGAAGCTGCAGCCTACCAGCGAGCGTTGATTATGCACGGTTCCGCATGGTCTGCGTCCGGCGACATGTTCATCAACAGTCCCGTGTCAGGCTTTTCTGCGTCGCCGACTCAACGAACTCGGCTTCAGAGCCCCGAACTCGACATGACCAGTGCTTATACGTTCCATCAAAGTAAGCTCGCAATGGAGAATAAGACAGACCAGAATGTCAAACGTGTCCAGATCCAAGACTTGTTAGCTCAAGAGCCGGAACATGAGCAAATGGAGGAGGATGTCATGCCTATTTCTGTGGAATCCCCGGCTACGCCTGACAACGTTTCCAAGACACCAGTAGGCTCAAAGCGGTCTTTCGATGATGCATTCACAGAATCCAATGGCGTTGCTGATGTCGCCACCGATGGTCACTTTATTCATCATGATGACCCGAGCGTTAGCCCCGATTCCGATACTGCTTTTACTAAAGACCAAGAACGTCAACCTTCGGCTAGCCCAGTTGTACCGGAACCTGACGCTATCCCCGTGCCTCTGGAAGAGCTACCTACTGAGCCTATCCAGCAAACTATTATCCGACCGGCAAAGAGGCGCCGCTTTGCTGAAGTGGCGGCTTGCGTTGCTCTTGGCGGAGCTGGTGTGCTCTCAGCTTTGATCATGAGCGCTCCTTCTTTTGCCTGAACCGCCAACCCTCTCTGGCCAGTGTAAGATACTGACTCGGAGTATTTTCCGCTGCACTACTATCTGGAGGGCAGTCCTCGTTAGCTAGTTGTGTCTTCGAGAATCTGGACCGCCGTGGACCAGGCGTTGAGGCAAGGAAAGGGGCGTTACAGGGTACTTTCTGCTAAGGATAACCAACATATGGGGATTGGTTTCGCATCTATACGGCTAGAGCACAAGGAATCCCCGGGGTGGTCAGTGCCGGAAGGGCAGTTTGCGATTTGCGGTTCGTTATCATGACGTTATGATACTTATTCCCAAGAAACCCACAAGTTACTCTCTATGATTTGTACCTGCTTTTCCACCCCTCGTTGTATTAGATGGACAGATGACGGTTATCCTTAGTGTCTATGGAACGGAATGTTAGCTCGAGAAGTTGCAATGAACTGGTGCTTCTGATATCGCTTGTGTCCCTTTCCCGCACACGTGAGCTCATCAACGTCGACAAGAGACAGGTAACTTGTGGGATGACTAGAATTGCAATGTACCAAATGCTTAGAGCGGTCCCTCCTGCGAGAAGAAGATTCTTCGTCGTGGCTGCTACGGATGCGTGATTCAAGTTCCCGGCGTCTTCTAGGTATTAAGACTTGTCACAGCTAAACAGCCATTGGGACACGAGTTGGGCCTTGGGTCGGCTGTAGTTCTATCTGGGTAGGATTTCCGGGATCACGAAGGTTCTTATCTGGTCTATGGTAGGGTCAGGGAGGGTGAGCGAAGGTAGCGCGTCACAGAGGCTTCTGTGATGATCGGGTGCTATATTACAGCCCGAAGCCTTGGGAATGCTTGTCTAACGCCTGTCGGCTTTGCTGTGCGGTCAGTTCCTGGTGTTGATATATCTGGTGTGTCTACATAGTCAGCGGGGACTGTTCGGGTGGTGAAAAAGGAGGGGAGGTATGAGACGAGAGTACGATGCAGGATGTATGTGTTGTTGACCTCGGCAGAGCTACCTAACGGTTGGAGGGAGACTGTGATAGCCTTATTCTCCTGGAGGCCTTCGTGCATATTATGACGACCGCCACCGCCGTACCCTTGGGGGTTGTGGCGCATTCATTCACATGTAAAGGTCCCCTTAGATCTGGGGCGCTACCCTGTCGTCAGCCCGCGCCGGGAGCTCGTTGTCGTCTAGAGCGGGCAGAACTACGAGAGGGCATTTGGCTCGATGCATAACCACGCTAGGCTAAGTAGGAAACGTTGTCGGGTGATAGCGGCGCGGTGGACGGACGGGGACGATACGCTGTGTAGTGTTGTTGAACTCCGAAAGAAAGTCCCTCGAACCGTCCTAATGGTTCGAGAATTATATAACCATATACCGGTATAGTCCCCGATAGGTCTTGCTAACGTGACAGAACAGATGTGCCCCGTGGAGTTCGGGCTCCTCTAGACGCAAGTGATATGTATCCATGGAAGCCTCGCCATAGTCGCATCGTGGCCTGTAATTCCTGCAAATGAACCGTTTGACGAGTTTATAACAGCAATGGCTCCATACGGCCCAGGCAGACTCTGGCTGTGATATTAAAACCGCCTTATATCTCCAGCGGCCAAAATACCGAATATGAGAGGCCTACCAGCGATAACAGGTAATAATTCTTAATAGAGAGGGCACATGATAATTACATTTCCTTCCAACCCTGCTACACAGCCCCTGTCGATGTAGCCAAGCCTGTTTGGGGGCTATCGCGGAGGCCTCGCGCCAATGTTACTTCCAATTGGCGTATAACGAGCAGAGGCGGGCGGGGTTTCCAATGCCCCGTCTAACATCTGACCACAGGATGAGTTCATTGACTTGGGGATAATTTCACTTCTTATTAAACCCAATGGACAAGGGCAACAATTGACAGACCGTCCCCACGATTCATTACTTAACCATGGCTGACCCGATTTCGACATTGAGCCTTGTCGCCAACGTGATGCAAGTCGTAACCTTCGCTTGCGATTTCATCCAACTATGCCGAACCACGTTCGAAGACGGCACCCCAGAGCCTGGCGCCGCGTCGGACGCAGCTCACTTTGCCGCCCTGTTGTCCATGCTTCGAGACAACACAAGCAACTTCGACCCTATCCTCGCCGATGGTGAAAGCTCGAACGAGACTCTGCAGGCCAGAAACAGGCTGAAGAGCCTTGCGTCTGACCTGGCCAGAGACACGAAAGAGCTACAAGGAGTGCTTCAGAAGGTTACGACAACTTCTTCAGGCGCGTCTAGGCGACTGAAGGCCGTCTTGGCGTACAAGCTCTACCGCAAAGGACAGATTGCGTCCCTGGAACAGAGAATCGATGGGACCCGAAATGTCATGAACTCGGAATTCTTGAGCCGCATCTGTTCGTCAACTCAAGCAGCCCACGCCCGCTCGGAGGAAAGATACACGGGCCTGCACGACGACATGAAGCAGTTCATCGACCGATGGTCCGAGGGCAAGAGGACCATGTCTGAACTGGTCTCCGCCGAGGCTCAGGCGACGCGTGCACATATCACTTCCGAGGCAGCGCAGACGAGAGCCCGGATAGAGACCTTAGAAACTAGATTAGTGACGCGATCGTCGCGACGCCAGGCCGAAGAAACACAAAAGCAGATCCTATCTACCTTGTGGTTTCGCGAAATGAATGAACGAGAAAACGCGATCGAGATGGCTTCAAACGATACCGTGGACTGGATATTCTCGGAGGAGCCCCTTGCCAGTGGAGTAAAATGTCAATTCGTGCAGTGGCTGAAGTCCGACCAGTCGATTTTCTGGGTCAGTGGCAACCCGGGGAGCGGCAAAAGCACGCTCATGAAATTCTTGGTCCGAGACCGTCGAACTACCAAATATCTCGAGACGCGGAAGACTCCCGTGCAGATATGCAGGTTCTTCTTCTTTGAACTAGGTGCGAACGCTTTACAGAAGCAACTTCGAGGATGCTACAGGACTTTATTACACCAGATACTTGAAAGTGATACTGCTATATTGGAAAGCATGCTTCAAAAACGGCCAGAGCTCTCGAAGAAGCTTTCCGAGCATGACTGGTCACTGGAAGAACTTTCGGGAGTCTTACACGAATGCCTTTGCTTTGGGAGCTCGGCTTTCTGCTTGTTTCTCGACGGGCTCGACGAAATAGTGTCCGAAGAGAGAGATGCTGTCGTCCAACAAGTAGCATCTCTGGGGAATCTTCCAACCGTAAAGGTGTGCGCATCTAGCCGGCCAGAGAACCTGTTTCGCCGATATCTAGGGTGCCACCCAATGTTGCGTGTGCAGGATCTCACTTATAAAGCCATCCATGCCTACGCCGAAGACAGATTGAAAGAATCTATGGGCTATTTGCACGCTTCAGAGAAAGCCTACCAAGACTTCCTACGGGATCTTGTCCGGGGATCCGAAGGAGTCTTTTTATGGGCGGTCCTTGCAATCAAAGATCTTCTCCGGAGCATGCATAATCTGGATACGTGGTCGATGCTTTGCAAGCAGCTCGAAGAATTTCCACCGAGCCTCAATGGCCTGTATAAGCAGATGTGGGAGAAACAAAATGCAGACTGGCCGCGTTTCAAGGAGGAAGCCGCCGAGATCTTCTGGCTGGTCTTGAATACGAAAGGGTATGGTTTTCAGTTACTGAACTATCTGACAGCAACTCATCAAGGCCTTCGAGAAGAACTTTGGCGCCTCATTAAAACTCAGGGGTATTATTCCGCTGAGGATCAGATGCGCATATTTGAGACGTATGAAGCGTGGTTATGCGCTAGGAGTTGCGGCCTTGTCGAGATTCACTCCCGTGGGAGTGTTGATCCTTTCCATCGGTCGCTCGGCCTTGTCCACCGATCCGCGCGTGAATTTCTGCTGAACACTGATGATGGTCGGCATATACTCAGCTCGGACCGCAGATTAGAAAAAGAAAAACGGCTTGCTGTGGTCAACGCATATAGGATCTCCGCCTATATTCGGGCTGCGAGATACCTCGAAGTACCGCCTGATCTCTCGCCAAAACCGCCGGTCGAGGATTTGCTACATTCAAATACAGCCTCGATCATATTCGAATTGGAAGAAGAAGAAACACATCTGATCAACCAATGCCAAGAGTGGACACCTCCGCATAGCCGAAACCCAGTATGGGCTCAGAAAATTTTTCGCGAGGCTGCCGCCGCTGGGGTTGTGACAATATTATCTCACCTGAGGGCTGAATGGCTCAAGTTCTCTCTCCCCAAGGAAGTTGGCAGTACTTCCTCCTTAAAAGGAGTGAACGAGGTGCTTGTCCATTGTTGCACATATATGTCTTCCTCTGGGCTCGAAATGGCAAATTTACGACATAGAGTAATGTCCAGCCTGCCCGCGCTTCCTCCAAACACCACATTTTTTGTCTTTAATGTATTATTTACGCTAATTGTGGCTGAACTTTATCGCCGACAGTTTGAGAGCATCCAATGGCTCCTTGATGACGGTGCTGACCCCCACACGGCAACTCCTTCGCGGTCGGGGGAATTTTCGGATTTTGCAGTTTTCGGCGGGACTGCATGTGATCTCTTTTATATCAAGCTCTTTGAATTTCTCTGCCACCAACTGCTTATGACTTGCGATGATGCCCAGGCAGACAGAGCTGTTGGAGCATTCATCGAGGAGATCGAAGAATATCGAAAAGTATTGGACGGCCATGGCAACGGCAAGCCGGCTACACAGACAATAAACATTGAGTTTAGACTCCGAGAGCCTGCCGGATATCTGGACAAGGATGGAATTTTCAGTTCCAGTCGTACCTATTCTGCCGTGTTCAGCGTACACACCGCCTGGTTTTCAGGTATCTTCGACCATCTCGGTAAAGCGGGAGGGGTGAATTTACGGACTAGCCTTGGGGAGTATGATCGATCGGATCTGATTAGGTTTTCTTACGTCTTCCCCGATCAGTCACCAGGGGAACGCCTACGCCTTTCGTCGTCGGACGGAGCGGACAGCTTAGCGAAAGCGTTTAACGATTGGCTCCGGGAAAGGGATCAAATGTCCGACAATCCACTGGGAACGATATTAGAGGAGCTTTATCATACCGGACAACTGCAGCGCTGTCACTCCGCGCAATCCCAGTTACAAGACTAGCCGTCTAGATTTAGAGTACAGGGTTCAGCGAAAGTTTTGCGGGCCTTCTTGTTCGAGAACTTCGAGACAGAAGAGAGAAGGACAAATTTGTATGGGTTCATGGGTGCACATGCATTGAAAGTTATGGAATGTGGCTATTTTCATATAAGTAGGCTCCAGGTCTTAGGTCCTTAAGATAGATCTTTATCCACCCCTTTATACACTTACTCCTGCCCCTAGACGCGTTTATAATCATTCACTATTAGTCATTCGAAAGTCGTATGTATCAGATCTATTCGTGAATTCCATGTAGTCTAGTAAATCTAGCATCTAAGCAAATTCTATCAAGACCAACCCTTCCAAACGGTCTGGAGTCTTTCTGGCTCTTGGTACTCTTTCTGACTTTCCAAATCCGAAATAAACCTTCGCATATCTATCAAGATTACAACATCTCCCCCACATTCATGCATTTGGCCCAACTCTATGGTGAACCAATGGGTATCATTTGGTATATGGTTGCAAAAAGAGGAAATCCCACCTGAAATCCCGTCATGAAACACGGCCATCCAAAGCCGATGTATTTTGAGTTCGTTTCCCTTTCTCTCATCCCTGATGAGCATGTAATCCTGTCATAAAAGAGCTTTGAGCCGTCGTCAAGGGAGCCTCCGGGGTTGTCGCCATGTGGGCAACGAGATCGGGGCAAGCCGGATACCGGTGGTTGGATCATGATGTTTTCATAAAAGCAACGCTCTCCACGCCTTGGACACTGCCACTAGAGCAGCAGGTAAGGCATGTTGGTGGTAAGAAAGGAGAGCTCTTAAGCCTGGGCTCCCTCCCTGAGGTCGTTGACGGCGAAGCCGGGCGACTCGCTGACGTCCTTCTCCTCGCGCTCGGAAAAACTGGCGCGGGCCTCCTCGTCGGTGGAGTGGAAGCCGTACTCGCGGGCCTTCTCATGGACCTCCGCCTCGCTGAGCTGGGGCAGCTCCTTGGCCGCGTGCACGTAGCTCTTGTTCTCGAGGTGGCCCTTGGCGAAGATGAGGTCGATCTCCTCGAGGGTGCGGCCAGCCGTCTCGGGGTAGAAGAAGAAGATGATGGGGAAGAAGATGGCGTTGAGCACGGCGAAGAACAGGTAGGTGCCCCAGCCGCTGCGACCGAGGTTGCTCACCATGACGGGGGTGACCATGACGATGAAGAAGTTCCACAGCCAGTTTGAGACGGTCGACACGGCGTTGGCCTTCGCGCGCGTCTTGAGCGGGTTGATCTCGGCGGGGTACAGCCACGGCAGCGGCAGCCACGTGGCGCCGAAGAAGGCGATGTAGGTGAAGAGGCCGACGGCGGCGCCGCGCGCGGCGCTCGGGGTGCCGGGGATCAGGGCAGCGAAGGTGAGCACCATGGACAGGCACTGGCCGACGGTACCGATGAGGAAGAGCTTGCGGCGCCCGATGCGCTCGACGACGGACCAGGACGTCGTGGCGAAAATGGAATAGACGACCATGTTGATGCCGCCCAGCAACAGCGCCAGGTTGTGCGAGGTGCCGATGGACGTCTGGAACAAGATGGGGAAGTAGTAGATGACGGCGTTGCATCCAGACAGCTGCTGCATCATCTGGGACGAGGCGCCGAGGATGAGGCGGCGGAAGTGCTGCGTCTTGCCGTTGGTGAAGAGCTCCCCGATCGGCGTGACGCCGCCCGCGTGGCCCGAGTTACGGATGGCGGTGGTGATGACGGTCATCTGCGTCCGGACATAGGCATCATCACGGGGCACGCCGCTCAGCGCCCCCAGGACCGTGGCAGCCTCGTCGTTCCGGTCTTTCGTGAGGAGCCACCGGGGGGATTCAGGGAGGCGCAGCATCAGGACGATAACGATGATGGCGAAGACGCACTGGAAGGCGATGGGAAACCGCCAGACGAAGGCGTGAGGCCCGTATGTGCAGCCATAGTCGATCCAGTACGCGATCAAAGTGCCGATCGCGACGTTACCACCTTCAATGCAAATGAGTTTTCCACGATTATGCGACTGAGAGCATCTGGGCGGGACAAATTAGCATCTACTGCATCAGCCGTGACACTGTTGGTTGACAAGTACTTACTCTGCTTGGTAGGTCGGAATCGTCGAGGTGTTGATGCCGTTGCCTATACCCGTTATACACCGTCCTATGATGAACTGCGCGGTCGCACCACTAGAAGGAGGGACGGCAGCGATCTGGATGATGACACCGACGATCATGACACAAGCACCGAGGAATATAGACCGGCGACGGCCGAGATGGTCGCCGAACGTAAGGATGAAGCAGGCACCGAGAAAGCAGCCAACAGCGTAGATCGAGACGACGAAGCCTTCCCAGTTGCTGTCTCCGTCGACCTCGGGGAAATCGTGCGTGAAGGCGGGGGCCGAGATGATACCGGACATGACGCCCTGATCGTAACCGAAGAGCAAGAAATCAGTCGTTGCGACGGCGGTGACCAGCTGTTGCACTCTGCGGCCGGTCACGCCCCAATAGTGAGGCACGCCATCGGCGCTGTCCGTGTGTCCCATGTTGAAGGTTACTCCGGAGACTCTGCAGACTATTGTAGGACTGCTGGCTGGTGCGTTCTGACCAGGCTTCTCTGGGGTTCAGTCTGGGTAGGACAATAGAGTCCAGTGGTTTCATCCGGGGAAGGCGGGGTGATTTATATCGTAGAGTAAGACCGTTGCTGAGAACAACCATGTCACTCCCAGATATAAGGGTCCTGGGGCCTGGGGTTGGCAAAGTGTTTGTGTGTCCGAGCAAAGACCGAATAATGTCATCATAATGCCCACTGCGGCGGAGACCCTTCCAGGAACAAAAGGCCCAGTTGGAGGGGCTGAGGGAAATTCCAAGTCCCTACTCCCTGAGTCAGTATTGCCACCAATGGCCCACCTACGGGTAGCTCAGAATATAACTCAGTCGACGGGGCCATGGGAGTTGTGGCATGATTCAACCCCGGCCCCCGGAGTCTGTGATACTAGAGGTCTTGGAATAGGCGAGTACCGAATGAGAGTCCTCTTGTGCCTCTTGTCGTCCTTGTCGTAATTACGAATGCTTCGTAGTCTTTCGATATCCCACGCTCAACGCGAAAAGGCTTGACTAGCTGTATTCAGGGTCCAGGTATGATCCCTGCCTCACTGGTGGGCAAAACCGAGATTTTTGTATAGATAGCAACACCTTGTTGTTGATTAGCGGAGCCGGGAGACCGGAAGAGTGGAGAACTATGACGATCTCCGGCGGGCCTCCTTGAAAGGGTAGTGGGGATTCAACAGGGCGGTGGAGTAAATAATTAGCTTAGCGGGACGAGGCAGCCAAGCAGAGGCTTGAAGGATCAAAAAATGTGACCGAGCGATCCCACACAGTCTCCGAGAAAAACTCCTGAGCCGCATCTTCCCTCACCGCGCCACCCATGTTGAGATCCCGCTAGTAAGCTAGATTGGCGAACGAGAGAGCCTGCCCTGTGCGCTACAGGGTGCAGTTAAGGATCAAACACGTAAGGCCCGGGTGAGAGGCCTGCTGAATCTCTGGTTCATATCCGAGTAGGGTTCTTAGGGACATGTTTGGCGCGTTTAGTCTACGAACATTCATGTTTCCGGGCTTGCCAAGTATGCGGCCAACCGGTCTCTTGCCCAAAACGTCGAATATCTCGGCACGCCGCGGCGGCTCTGAGAATTTTCCTTGCGGATTAGCTCGCCAAGGCCGGTACTTGGAGGAGCCGCGACGGTTTCTTGGCAGCGGCGGCGGGCAAAAAGCTTTTGTATAATGTCCTCGCTCTCCGCCGAGCCTCCCTGCGAATACGGCATTTTCTATTCGCTGGATGATCACAACGCGCTCGCCGCGGTGTGAAATTCTCCGTAATGCCAAGCGTAGATTCGCCCGCTGGGGGGTTTCAAGCTGAATCAACCCTGATAGTTGGTCCATAAGTATACCAATTCGCAATAGATTCCGATAATTTTTTAGTTGGGCCTCAAAGGAAGACAGGCAACGGTATCCGATAGTAAAGTCGTAACTTGTACGAGATGATGGCATTCCCCTGTTTCCGCCAACGCACCATCTAACGTTCTTCAAAATTTGCATTAAATGAAAAGTGGCCCTTATGACATAATGGACAGGAGCACAAGTTTTGCGAGTCATAACCCACTAGCGAAGTTGTTACTCATGTTATGTGGCTAGGTCAGTATTACCACAGCAGTGGCAAGTACTCGCCTCCCTCCGTTCACAGAACAGGACATCAGCGGACTCTAGAAAAAGTACGGTGAGAAATAACGAACCTATACAAAACAGAAGTCCGAGAGTCCCAACCAGCGCAAGATCGTGTAAGTAGGAAGGGACAACTGTCGCCTGGATCCCGAAAGCATATGGGCTAATGCGGCGGGCGATATAAAAATCATCTAGGCTGTGGAGACCTCGGGACGTCGTTGGAGCAACCGCACGGTGTCAAGGCGACCATGGTGCGAATTTGACCCCTTCCTCTGAAAAGCTATAGCAGGTGGCAGGAGAACGTTCTTGCGCAAGTTAACCTAAATACTTTAAAGGGGCATTTTTCTTTTTTATCATAAGAGATCAACAAAATGACCGCCACTCAAACCGGATCTCTTTGCGGTGAGTGTAGACCCCTGAGGCAAGGATATAGTATGGCGTGTCAGATAAATCCACAGCAGTTGATGGCTCACAGAGTGGACGCACAGCTCAGGTCGAGATACAAGTTTGGTGCTCAGGTTTCACCAGGAGAATAGTGTTCGAGCCTAAAAGCGCAGCGCAAGAAGCAACGAGGAGGGATATTTTACCGTCTGAACACGTCTAAGGGCAGACGGGCGTAGTGCAAGAGATGCGGCCCGCGGTACAACTTGCTCATGAGTTGTGGGACCTGGCAAACTTCCTGGCTCGGTGAGCTATCAGTAATCAGTCCTGAAATGGAGGTGCCATTGCGCAAGGGCCGCTCAAGGTCTGGTCGGTGGAATGAATCCATACCAGCCAAGAATGTCGTGCATCACGCCGAGAGGACAGGGCCAATCATTTTCAGAAAAGGGGGTTAAGAAAATCCCCAGCGGGACAGATTTAGTTACGGTACGCGGTCTCCTTAGGGTTACAATCTTCACTGTTAGTTCCGGTACCGTAACCTAGGGATGGAGCCTGTCTTCGTTTGTGGTCAAGCTGATCATGTGTTCCACATGTGAACATCTTGGTGCCATTCTGCTTGGGGCTGGTGTTGCATCATGTCGTTCTTGTGATACTTGGGACATATCTTTGACATCAGGGATATTTGAAAAGGTGCCCCAGTTCTTCCAATACGGAGGGTCACCCCGAAGGGCAAATGATGTATATTGCATAAACCAGGGTCTCCAGTTTAACTACTGCGACCCCTTTTCGACCAGGAGCAGACGATAGGGCTTTCAGTATTAATAAGCTATAGTGAAAGCATGTGCGGCCGTCTTAAAGCATCACCATGATCTCTCAGGCCACAGGATCATGAGGCCCTGGGCCTTATTCGTATAACCGCCAGCTTCCAGAGGCATCAACACACAAGAGAAGACGCTCATTGCGAATTAGGCAATAGGAGGCCGCGTTGAGAGCGTTAGAACTATTGGTAACTGAGTAGCCAGGCGACGCGCCGTTTTCCGATACCATTAATACACCCTGGACGATGCTGTTGTAGCCCGAGAATGCCGAACTGAGCTGAAAGATAACGCAAACTGTCGAAGCATGATGGTGTGATCGTTTGAGCCGGTGAGGGCATAGTACAAGATATGTTCGAGTGGGTGCATACAGCTGGCGGAGTAGAATATTGAGCTGCTGATGCTCCAATGTACGCTTGGAATTGGTCGTTTTTCTTGACGACAACTTGGCTTCTCAGACACAAAATGTCGCGAACCCCTTTCGACGCGTCGTATCTCGTCGTGTTTCACCACAGGGCAAGGCTGCGTGATCTTTCATCCACGCCGGCATAGGCGCTATTGTCCCATTGACGTCATTAGCAACCCCGAGCCTCGTAATCCCGGAGTTAGATCCATCGTTTATGATTTGTTGCCCGCGATGTACCAAGTCTAGGGAGGAGTGAAAGCCCTCCTTGGTCTTCTTTCAGCAGAAGAGCTCCGACCTGTCGTAAGTGTAACTGTGGAGGGTGGCTGCAGAAAGCCCTTGTCACTAGGATTGTATGAGTCCCATATCGATAGGTTAGAAGCGGTGAAGGTAGCCGGGTTGCAATTCAGAGGATGGAGATATTGATAAGTGCAAGATTCGCTCGATAAGACGAACTGAGGTTGAATTTGACAAGGTTCCAGTTGTACGACCACAATGCCCAACGATGTCGTTGACTGGTGTACGAACCTCTCCGTCGGCTCGCTTCAGCAACACGCCGTTTTGGCCCAGCTATGCGCTTCACCCAAAGCATAAACAGATATCATACTACTGCGGTAGTCTCCGACCGTCGAATGAGAAGGGGGGTAACCACACTGCAAGTGGTTTCTGTTGCCCGTCAGCCGGTCAAACACAGGCGAGGCTCAGTTCAGCGCTTCCATGCTCCGGGGTGCGTACCTTTCGGGTAACCGACCGGGAAACATCTGTTCCCGGAACGTGTGATCTTTGCGCAATTGAGATGCGCACAACATCACATCACTGCCTGGGTCAGGGGCCGTCACCGCTTTCATTTCCACTACCCTACTAACCATATGGCGACACAAGATACGTGTCCCCATAGGACAATGGCTAACATACGCCATGAGACTCGGCATGGTGGACACATGCAGCGTCCCGTATGCGCATGAGATTTCGACAGGCTCAGTGGTATTTTTTTTCTAGCGATAACCGCATGATCGGTATCGAACCTCACACATTTGACTTCAAAGAGGTGCTTCAGCATAGAAACCAAGAACACTTGGTCGCCGACAGCGGCACTGGCTGCGTTGACTCACCGCTAGGTAGTGTCAGCACAATGTCTTTGATCGGGAGACAGGAGATTGCAGCATCAGCAGATCTCGGCTTCGGTGTGCAACTCTCTGTAAAATCCGGCGTGGCTCCATGGCACTAGCAACGCAGACTTCAGGTCGAACTCGGCGCCTTCATCATGACTGGCTGGAGTTTGGAAGGCCGGGTCATTGGACTTATCGTAGTGATGGTTGCCTTCTTTTCTTGCATCGCGTGGCGTCCAAGAACAGCTGCAGGCGTCTCATGATCCGGTCTCTCGGGGGTACTGAAGCCCGCGCTCCATGATGATAGGATGCTTCTTAGAATTACTTGTGCAGCGTTGTGAAGATAGGCGAATCATCCGTATTGGCTAGTGATGACTACCGTATGTCTCTCATCGACCAACGATTTGCAACAACATATCGATATGGGCTGTGATCTGTGTATAAGTAGAGCTCCCCTCTCGTTCGGAGGGTGTTCAAGTTATCAGCCTTGACCAGATCGAAAACTCGACTTCTGAAGAACGACGAATAATATAGAAGTTGAGAAGATGGCACACTCCGCCTACAGTACCGATCCACACGTCTGTTATGGTATTGGGGGTGGACAGCTCCCGCACACATGCCCGACATGTATGGGCAGCGCGAAGCTGTGAGTATATCAAGGTTAAAAGCTTCCTAGCTCCAACCAAAGACTGAACGGCTATAGGAGAAAGAACTGTCAAGAATGTAGGGGGACCGGCGTGAAAATGGTACCTTGCACGTGTTCCAATCATCGCAATGGGACGAATGCATACATCTCCAACGGCATGTCAAACCACTCACACGACCATGACCATGGCCATGACGGGGGGTCGCAAAGACATTCACGGGACGGTGGACAAGCGAAAGTCGGCAACAATCAGAGACGCTCGGACCGTTAGAAGAATATTCAGGCCAAATTGGTGTGGCACGCAGAATTTCTGACTGTAACTCTCTTGTCCTGACCTGTCGGCCTTGCAGGGTGGTTTAGTGAGAACTCTCCACAAGACGAATTTCGGCGCTTATCCCTCCGGACGTTAGGTTCTCGGGAATAACAGGCTGTCGTTCTTGTGCAATAGCATTCGTACGTCGGATCTTCGACGTGTACTCTATGGTGTGGTGCTAGGAAGGGACCGGGAAGATATGTGATCCGGTCCGCTGCCCTGAGCGGATGCTGACCGATGGGACAAGGTCAACTTTGGAGTGGGAGACAATAATGACCTGTGACTTTCCTACCTGTGTATCAGCCCAGGGGTTGAATTTCCATAGCCAATTTCAAGTAGCCAATTTCTAGAAGCATTCTGCATAATAATGCGGGGAGAGCAATCCCAGCAAATTCTATTGGCGTGAAAATCTCAAAATCGCATGACCTATCACAATTAGAAATCCAAGGTCTGGGATGCATACGGTTGGCTGCCGCTGCGAAGCGCCGGGCATTGACGATTAGCAGCGTCATCCAGGGCGGCTGATACGGAGTGAGTGCACTCTGCAGCGTGACAACACATCAGGTTAACGGGCTTGCGACACCCGGAGAGATCAAATCAGGACAGAAGCATTCAACGTGCCTGGCGGGATGTCGTGCCGTTGGAAACTCGCAAGGAAAGAGAAAGCGACATCTCTCCTCTCTTAGTGGGCAGATATCGTGGTAAGGTCAAAGAAGGCAGCCCAGTGCTACAGGGTGCTTCATGCAAGTAGCCGTCGGCCTACTTTTCCCAAGACCTTGCTTGCAAAGGCGATCAGTGGAAGACGGATAGGGTTTTCGCGGATTCGAGACGGTGAGGCGTCGCCGCGGAGGTAAGAGAGCCAGCCATGACGCAAGAAATGCGCGAGACGAGACCAAGAAACTGGACTAGGTGACCTGATGCCCGCGATACCCGCATCACCTCATAGAACAGCTGCCACAAAAATGCGGCACTGGTGATATAGGGGAAGAAAAGTTTCCGGAGAAATAATGAACAAACTTTGCCTCGTCGTAATTGGGGCAGCTTATTTCGATCTGACTTTGAAGGCCATGCCCGTCTATTCCACGTTGAAACGGCAAGTGGTAGAGTGCGAGAGGATATCGCAGGCCCACTGTGGTGTTGTGACGGCTATGGTAGTATGAACTTGTGCGTAACATGCCTGACATGCTTGAAAGTGAACTTGGACGGACGATGTGAGATGGAATCGGATTACCCATCAAGCGAAGTCGCAAAAGATCGACCAACAACTGAGAGAATATCCCGTGGCAACCTGTTGATATGCACCTCAGCACCTTGATAAGTGATGCTAGTATATATATCTAATACATAGATATGCATGTATGCATATAGGCATGTAGTGAATGCAATGCGTGGGGAAGCACCACTCTTATCTTATCTATATTATCTATCTTATCAGCCTTCAACTGCATCTCGAGATAAACAGCTTTCGACTTCGAGCCTCTCCCTTGACTATTGAGATGGGCTGGTGATTGAATCCAAAATGTCTGTCATTCTCTGCACGGGTGAGTATGCCCGCATTATATATCTCCCACAACAAAAACAATAGAGCCGAAGCTGACCGAGACGACCCCGTGACGTATGCAGCCGGCTACGACCACACGATCCGCTTCTGGGAGGCGCTGTCGGGGATCTGTTCGCGGACGATCCAACACCCAGACTCACAAGTGAACCGCCTGTGCATTTCGCCGGACAAGCGGTTCCTGGCGGCGGCGGGCCACCACACGGTGAAGCTGTTCGACATCAAGTCGACGAACCCGAACCCGCTGCTGACGTTCGAGGGCCACACGGGCAACATCACCGGCGTCGCCTTCCACTGCGAGGGCAAGTGGATGGTAACGTCGAGCGAGGACGGCACCGTCAAGATCTGGGAGACGCGCAGCGGTACCGTCCAGCGCAGCTATAACCACGGCAGCCCCGCCAACGACGTCGTCATCCACCCTAACCAGGGCGAGATCATCAGCTGCGATCGCGGCGGTAGTGTTCGCGTCTGGGACCTCGCCGAGAATAACTGTTCCCACCAGCTCATCCCCGAGGAGGACGTTTCAGTGTCCAGCGTTACAGTCGCTACTGACGGCTCGTTGCTGTGCGCTGCCAACAATGCTGTATGTCCCTGCTATATTTCGTATCTCCGTCGTCTTACTCCATTATCGCTATTTTCGTTGCTAACAATGTGTCGCATGACAGGGCAACGTCTTCGTCTGGTCTCTCATCCAGACCTACGAACGCACCCAACTCCTCCCCGTGACGCAATTCTCCGCACACAAAGAGTACATCACGCGAATCTTACTATCCCCCGACGTCAAGAAGCTCGCTACATGCAGCGCAGACCACACGGCAAAGATCTGGGTGGTAGACGTTGATCCCGACTCGACTACCCCGGACAGCGCGTCGTCCGAGAGCCCGACGAATCCCGGCAGTCTCAACGGCACCTACAACGGCCAGAAGGTGCTAGACGCGAGCGCCAGTGCCCTAGAGGCGCCAGGAGCAACCGTGGGCAGCATGAGTAGCGGCAGCGGCGGGAGCGGAAAACCCTTCCCTCTCGAGGCCACCCTGCAGGGCCACCAGCGCTGGGTCTGGGACTGCGCGTTCAGCGCCGACAGCGCGTACCTGGTGACGGCATGTAGCGATCATTACGCGCGCCTGTGGGAGTTACACAGCCAACAAGTCATCCGCCAGTATAATGGACACCACCGGGGCGCCGTCTGCGTCGCGCTCAATGATTATTCCGAGGCTAGGTAATCCGCAAGGCTCTTGGGTATCACTGGACTGCCCTCCTGGCTGCCTATCTACTTAGTTTCCCAGTTCACTTTTTTCTTTCTTTCTTTCTTTCTTTGATGGGATCTGTTGACAGCGGCGGCGTATGTGAGGAATTTGATTTCAGTCTGTGTCCCCGTCGGTTGATGATAGCAACTGGGAGCTCTTTTAATCTTACTCTAGGCGTTTTGTCTCTGTTCGGGGTCTATGAAGGGTGCTGTTGGGTAGGGTAACAGTATCTAGGGAGCAGTAAGTCGCATATAAAGACACAATTCCCAAAACCTGCTAGCAATGACCAACATAACGCCTATCATCATGGCCATCGTCAGACTAAACAGTAAATAAGTCATAAGGTCGGCCATACTAAGTCCGCAGCCTTGGGTTTATGACTGTAGATGGTTGCATCATATTGGTTGGTAGCAGCTGCTCAAGAGCCCATCTCTGGTATCTCTTGCGGCGGGCAAGTTATCCCTATCAAATGACCGGACGTTAAGAAAATCGGCCTGGTAGTTTTAGGACTTCGCCAGTGTACCGGCATAGTCACTGTTGGGTAAGGTGCTATGGGAGGTCTCACATTCCAAGACATAGAGGCTGTGAAACCTATCGTGGCCTATGACACCGTCTGGGGGCTCGGCCAATCCGCTGCTAACTTCCTCTGACTCGATATTACGCGCACCGGAAAACCACCTTGAGAACTTGAAACTCGGCGTCTATGGAAGTGTGGTGTATTTCTCCGTGGTAGAGCATAATCAGGAGCTCAAAACGGGCGAAGACCGAACTTCCCCAGCTCCTCTAGACTTGCCAGAGTCTCCTTCCTAGTGTAAGCATACATATGCTCATACCAAGAACTAGTAGTGGCGGGCAGTAGGGGACCACGACCGTTGGGGGATGGAAGAGTTAAGGTCCACCCCACATGATACTTGGCTGAGAAACTGACGGCGAGACGGGGATGCATACTATGAACAGTACGCCAATGTCGGAGAAATCCGGCCCTAACCCGCAGAGCTGCAGCTCAGGCAATCCCACCCCGAAATACCTGGATCAGTCGTTCCCAAGAATCCCATAAGGGCCAGCATAGGATATCCTGGTGTTGCTGCGGGGGGCCGCCTTCGAGTGGCATACGGGGCCCCAGCAGTTTCTCCCTATCTCCTCACGGGATTTTTAGGTATCGAGACATTAAGAGTTTAGGGGGGAATCTTGATACTGACGGGGTCTCTTGGGCCGTTGATGATGTCAAGAGTCGAACAATATGGCTCCAACTGTCAGGGGAAATGGTGAAGTACAGAGTGAAAGGCAGAAGAAGGAGCCTAGCAGGTAGTTCATAGTATGGGTAGCAAATAGATGACCATTAACGTCTGCCTCTCTCTAACTACTCGGGGCGAAGCCCCCCTATATATACACAAACCAGACCCTTACTGGTGGGGGGCCTGGGCCCCAGAAAGGGGGTCGCACCTTGGCACATGACACCAATCAATAACACTTGGTCCACCCTCAGCTTCTGCGGACTTACCGCGTTCAGCAACATCTGCGCAATGGCGGGCAATGCCACTATAGCTCATTTTAGGAGGCTTCAGAAGGCTGACAATATTCTTAATGGCTTATTAAAACTCAAGTCCTGCAGGCTTTGCCGCATTAGCCTTGGGTCAAGCGCTTGCCAAAGTAGCTTAAGGACATCAAACGTCTTCCAGCGCCTCGAGCACGTGAAGCTTTCGGTGATCATTGAACGTGAAACGCGGATTACACTGCTCAAACTGGCGCCATTGTGGAAAAGAAGGACTCATTCCCGATGCGCCTTGGAGCGGTAAGATAACAAGGGCCTGACGGTGCCTGCTAGCAGCAAGACACCGAGCACCGAAGTGGAGGACTTCTCTGGAAGCCGCCCCGGTCTCAGCCAGTGGGCTGTGACTGACACGGCGACGGTGGTTGTGATACTGGCTCTGGTGGGTGCATTAGTCTGGTTGTCATTCAATACGCGGGAAGATGAAGAAGCTTTCCATAGTCATAGAACTCCCCTATGAAGTGTGACTCGGACTAGGTATAAGTCAATGAAGGTTTAAGGTACTTGCTGGGCGGAAAATCCCAAAGGTATCTGTTAATCACTCTTCCCCCTTTCTAATACATGAGCGGGTGGCGCCCGGGTGCTGGCGCCAAGAGGCTACATTCTGCCCTGCATTCAGCCTTGAATGCGGCGTTGACAACCCCCCCATTACTACTGCCTTATCATTCAACTCGATTTAGAACTTCTCCTGTATTTCTCCAAGTTGCCAAACGCGATCTTCAATTCCATCCCTCTACCATCTTTTCGTATCCACTATAGTTACCCACCCTATCCAAGTGATCCCCTATTCCATCTCAAAATATCAGGCCTCGAAGCGCTCAGTCTTGCTTGCAACATCATGACCGTCATTACCTTTGCCCGCGAGACGGTCAATGTCTGCAAAGCCGTCTACCAAGGGCGCTCACCCGATGATCAGCTCATTGATATCGCAGCCTCCCTGGCTGCCACCTCGGACGAGCTCCAGAACGAGAATCAGGCGATGAGCCCGAAACCCGCCTTCGAACATCGTCTGGTCGACATAGCTAGCAAGTGCAATGTTGCTGCCCGGGCTCTGGACGATGAAGTCAAGTTCCTCATGGCCAACCACGAGAAAGGGAGCCTCAAGGAGACTTTGCGCGTGGCAGTCAAGGCCAACTGGCGCAAGAACCGGTTGGAGCGCCTTGAGAAGTCGCTACATGACTACCAGCTCGCCATGGAGACTCAATTACTTGCTTCTATCTGGTAAGCCTATCCCGGCATACACGTTATGTCAATTAGCTGTCGTTGACATTGATTGCTAGGAAGAAATGTAATGCCACTGAGCTGCAACAGCTACAAGGATTCAAAGAGCTTCGGCAAGACCTACAATATTTCGTCTCGCAGTACGAATTAGGCTACAGACGGATGTCGGATCTAGTAAAGCAAGAAAATCTCACGACAAGGGATCATATGAGGAAAGAGGTGGTACGGGCCGAGACCTCTATCAGAGGACATGTCACCCTTCAAACTTCCGAAGCCAAGGACTCGATCAACCAGCATATCACGACTGAGGCGAGAAACGTGGCGAGTAGCGTTGCAGAGAGTATGCGAAAGGCGACCACCCTGGATTATACTGCCAATCAGCGCCAAAAGCTCCTGCAGAGCCTCAAGTTTCCAGCCATGAATGAGAGGCGGAATCAAGTGCATGACTCATATGAGGGGACCTTCCAATGGATATTCTATCCGGACCACCATGCTCACGACTCGAGTGATGATAATTTGAGCGAGGATGAGTTGAGCGAGGATGAGGTGAGCGATGATGAGTTGAGTGATGATGGCTGGTCGAATTGTCGCCACGTGTCCTGGGACAGCTTCATCGAGTGGCTCAAGTCCGACAATGACATCTATTGGATCAGAGGCAAAGCCGGATCGGGCAAAAGTACACTCGTCAAGTTCATTCTGTCTAATCCCCGTACGAAAAGTGCGTTGGATCTATGGAGTCCAGGGACGGAAATTCTGTCCCACTTCTTTTGGAAACCCGGTTCACGACTGCAGAAGACTATCAAAGGACTTTACTGCTCACTTTTGCATCAAACACTTTCAGAGAACCCTAACCTCATAGACAGCATTCTTAACGAGTTCGGTTCCCTGGTCTCTAAGGATTCACACACCGATTGGTCGGTCAAAGAGCTACGCTTGACGTGCTTGGCCGCATTATCCGGCTGTCCCTCCTCGGTCTGCATTTTCATTGATGGACTTGATGAAGCAGAATACGAGGAATGTGATATCAATTTGATCTCAGCCATCCACGAGCTGAAGGGACTGCCCAATGTCAAGGTCTGCGTATCAAGTAGGCCCGAGCCGCGTTTCCAGTCACGTTTCATGGGTCATCAACACCTAAAGCTCGAGGACCTAACCGCTGCGGACCTTCATAGATATGTGCGTGGAAAATTGGTGCCATGTATGCAGGCCCACCAGATTGAAAGGGACGACCAATTGCTTATCATCTCGGCACTCGTTCGGAAAGCCCAGGGAGTATTTCTATATCTTTGTCTTGCTGTCCAGAGCCTTTTACGCGGGCTCGATGGTGGTGAGACATGGGAAGAACTTTCCTTGCGCCTCGACCAGCTGCCGAACGAACTTTCTAGGCTTTATGCTGACATGTGGGCAAGATTGGGTGATGATCGGACGCTGCATCAGAGAGCAGCAGCTGGATATCTCAACCTGGTCATGCTATATAAGCAATCGCTGGACGGACCTATTTCAATACTACAATTAATGGCGGCAATAGAACCTGATGTTCAAAGAGCGATGCTGGACGAAGGGATCCTCTTGGAAGAGGAAGTATTCTTCCGACTTTGTTCCAGACTCGAGCACGCCATTACGAACAAATGTGCTGGCCTGTTAGAAATCTCACCAGGCTGGAGCGGCTGGAACTTTTGGGAACAAAGACAATTTAGACCACTGGGGGAGTTACACGTGGACTTCATTCATCGAAGCGCCTACGATTTCTTGATCGATACCGAAGAAGGCCGCCGCCTGCTGGAACTTGACAGTTCATCGCACAACGAGCGCCAGCTTCAGCTGGTCAAAAGTATGCTCGTTATGTACCAGTTAGGCTACGACACTCAGTTAGGGGCAGTTCGTAAACTTTCAGCAAAGGCGGCTGATTCTGAATATACTTAAGTTTTTCCGACAATGTATTTCTGGGGCTTGTACCCCATGTATCTTTATTTTTGCTGATTTTTACTTCTGGGTACTATCCCCATTTTTCAACGATGCACCCAATTAAAATTAATTATTTTTTTTAAGTTTGCTGAACGCACAGACACAAGCATTCAGCTACGAAATCGTTACTGAAAGGATTGTGGGTCGACGGCTGATTTGTTTTGATTCGTCGAAATTTCCGATCATTGTACTATTGCCATCAAAAAGGTTATTCAGCAAGCCATGCTGAAGCGTCCCGAACTGCCCCTTAGGGTTTGCAATGGGTACCCAAATGGGTACCCATCATTACCCACGGCGTAAATTCACACGTCATAAAAGCTTAATACTTAGGGTTTCCTAAAAAGATTTATTATATAAGTAATTCTGTATTGTTTACAGATGTTTATTATTTATTTATGATTGAAAATATCATCCGTGGGTAGTGATGGGTACCCATTTGGGTACCCATTGCAAACCCTACACTCAGTTTCCCGGCCACTTCCAAGTGATGTTGAAGTTATTGGCGACCATGGTCCGTTCTTGCCTACAAGCAGAGATTATTGGACTGTTCCTACTCTGCCACAAATTATATGAAGCTGGTACATTTGATCCGCCCCATACAAACGACCATTGCACTAGGGTGGCATGGCACGGCGAACGCCATTTTTTTGCCCGGTCGTGTTTCTCTGAGTTTCAACCGTAAATTTTACAACAAATCGAGGAAACATCCGATACGCGAAACTTGGCCAATGAAATACTGCTAGGCCTTCCGTTGGGACGTGCTCAAAATACAATCTCCCACACATACCCAAGCCTCGGTGAACTCACCTCCTTTGTGAAGGCATTGCTTGATTTGGGCGCAAATGGCCATTTCAAGGGTGTTGTGAGACCCTGCATCACACACAGAAGCATATAACTGAAGAAAAAGTGTATTAAAGGTTGCATGACCTCTGGAAGGTCCTTTGTAAAAGTTACCTCATCTTGATCAGGACCCCATTTTGGAGGTTGTGGCTGCGCCTGCGGCGCAGCAGCCGTAGCCACAGCTATAGCTTTTGATCAAGAAGTATCTGTCAGGGGTCCAATGTATCAGTTAAATTCCTTTAAGAATAATACCTACAAAAATAACAAAACCTCCAAAATAAGGCCTAATGGCAAATTATGATTTTTTCGTTCCGTTTGGTATGCTCTTATACAAATTCGCAGAAATTATTAATATCAACTTTGGCAATATATATTAATTAAAAAATTCCTAATATTTTAACCTATATAATTTAATGCAAAATTGAAATCTTTATTTTTTAATATAATAATGGTCCTAATCAATACGAAATAAAAATTATTATAATAAAAAAATAGCCCAAAATTCCGATTAATATATACTATAACCTTTTATCCCCTTTAAGCTAGTACGATAATAATACATAACGCTTAAAATTGCTCGTAATAAAGCCCGAAATATATTTTTTTTAAATTAATTAAGTGCGGGTAATATATTTAAAAATTTGGAATAGATATTTTAGATTTTCGAGTATTTAACTTTCCAAAGCAAATGTTACAGGAACAGGGGTTTCTGCCTTGAGGAGACCAACCTTTAAGGCCTAGCGTAAACCTGTCACGGCTAAATTCCGGATAAAGAAGCTTGGCTCTTAAAGTGATCTAATTAATTTAGGTGATTTAAATAATCTGGACCAGATTACATAAATCATATAAATTACGTAAATCCACGATATATTTATTTTAGGAGTTAGGATATATAATAAATCGGTTTTTTATATAAATAACATTTATTTAATTTTGCTTTTTAATTATTAATTTAAGGTTTTAGTTCAAAAATAATTATACCGTTTTTTAATTAAAAAAAGTTTTTAAATCTTTTTAACGAATAAATTATTAAATTATTCCTTGCTTTATTATTACCTGTAAATCAAAACCTTATTTCGGATATTATTTATATTTCCAAATAAATATATAATAAGTTCGTTATATTTTCATAACTTTTCAATTAATAGCCGACGAATAATTTAAGGCCTAATTAAGTATAAGCTTTTTTAAACTTAATAAAAACGATATTATAGGATAATATTTAAAAAATAAATAATATATTTGATTTCCGTTATTAATTAATAAAATATTAACAACCGGATTAAACGTTTTATTACTTATTAAAAAAGTTTTTTAATTAATCGATAATATGGTCTTATTTATTATTCGATTTTAAGGAAATTTTTTTTAATCTTAATAATAGCCTTTACCGGCAAAGGAAATAATTAATATATAAGGAGTTAAAATAAGTAAGGATAAAAAAAATATCCGATTAAGAAATAGAAAAAAAAAGTACTAAAACGTTTAATTAAAAAAAAGAACTTATTATGGAAAAATAATTAGATTTTCTGGCTTAAGAAGTTAAAAATTTGAAAAAGGAAAATATTCGGTTTGCTAAAGAAAAGAAACCGACTTTTCCGCAATTCGGCTTATTTAAAGGACGGAATTAAGAAAGTGGTTTCCAATTACCTTTATTTAAAAAGGAACGATTATAATAAGAGAAAGTTTCGATTCTGCCATTATTTAGCGTAAATTAATTACGAGAAAGAACCGTTTTGCCTCCCAGCTATTATGGAATACCGGACGTTAAGGGTTATAAACCAATTTTCTCTAAGCTCTATAATGGATTTACGAATGTAAAAGGATTTTTGGTATAGGCCAGGCTTTATCTTAAATTTTACGAAAGCTTTTTAACGGAAAATTACTAAAAGGTAATAATTATTTTTTAGTTATTTACCGGCAAAGTTTTTTTATAGTTCGAACTTATTATGAAAAATTACTTGCAAAATTATTCCGAAAAATTTTTAGATATAATTAATTATATTTTTAATAAGTATAAGTATTTCGAAAAAAGGATATAAACCTTATTTGAAAATCCAAATAAAAAATAACATATAGTTAAATAATTTTATTTTTTCCGCTAGATTAAGTTAACGTCCGAATATATAATTAAGTTTAATCGTTTGGCAATTATTTTTAATTTGCCAAAAAACGTATTATTTTATTTTTATTATAACGGCTTAAAATTTTAAGTTAAGGATAAATTATATATAAAATTTAAAATAAAATTCTTTACAAAATATATTAATAAGGTTATTATCGCCGACCGTCGTACTTTTAATCGGTATTTCGAAAAAAAAGGAATCGGCAGACGAAATAACGAAAAAAACTTTAATAATCAAATTAAGAAAAATAAAGGTAAGTTTTAAAAAAAAAAGCGAATACCGTTTCGAAGGAACCTAAAAAAAATAAATCTAACGTAAAATATTTTAATTATGGCAAAAAGGAATATTTTAAAAGCAAATATTGTTTTTCTGTTAAAAGGAATTCCAAAAAGGGAGGAATTTTTTAACCTTAAAAAATTAAAATAATTAAATAAAAACCGATAGTAAAGCAAAAAAAAAAGATTAATTCGATTTCCTCTTAGCCAGAATTTATTATTGTCATAATTATTTAAATTTAAAATGATATCTTAAAGTACGAAAATTATTTTATTTGTTAAGATTTTAAGGTTAAAATCTGCAAATATTATTTAAGATAAACGATTTCCAAAATAACTATAACGCTAAAATGTCGTTGTTATCTCGAATTATTTTAATGTGAGATGTACGACGAGGACGGTTAATTTTGACCTAACGTTAATAATTATGGACAGTTATTTCCAGAGTTTTGTAAATTTTTCGAATGCTTGGTATATACCGAAAATTCTTATAACCTGCTGCATTTTATTGTTTGTTATTATAACGATTATTTCGTTTATTTTAAAGTTAAGGAAAATAATAATTTTTGGCCTGGATAAAATAAGAAAATACTTACCGAACTTAATAACAAATGCAAATATACAAAAACCTCCTGATAACCAAAATACCTTAGGTCTTATTATTTATGTCCTAATTTAAAACGGAATCAAAAAGCCACATTGTAAGGATATTTATGTTACGTTTTAACGCTTTGTATTTAATATAAGCTCTTAAATGTGGGAATATTTTTTTCGAAAATATATTTTTCCGACTTTATAATTTAAAAGATATAAGATTAAAAGATAAATTAAAAAAACAGTTATTTTCGGATTTTAATTAAGCAAAAAGAAATAGTATAAATATATAAATAATTATTGTACCAAGTATGTAGCTAAAAAAGTTCAAAAATAAAAACGTTTTTTCGTAAATAAATTACGTTAATTAAAAAATAATAAAAATGTTCGAAAATAAGATATCGAGAAGCTTTAAAATATAAAACCTTATATAAGGTAGTAAAAGGATTACGTAACCAGATCGAGATTTTCTTACGATATAAAAATAAAATGTTTAAAGTTATAATCGATTTAAGAATAAAAGAAAATTTTATTTTTTTTGTAATAATAAAAAAATATTAAATTTTCTAGAAATATAAGTTAAAGTCTTATAAGTTACGTATAATAAATGGAAATTTATTTACGTACGAAAACGGACGAATTTTTCGAGAAATTAAAGAATTTCTCGTACAAATTTAAGGATATTAAAAACGGATTTCGTTAGATATTGCCGATATCTCTGGGCATAATATTATTTTGGGAATATTATGGCTTAGGTCCAGTAATCCATATATTAATTGAAAGTATTAAATATTTTTATAAGAAAATAAAATATTTAAAAAAAATAACCAAAAAATCTGTTATATTATTAAGAAAGTCTAGATTGCAAATTAAGCCTTTATAATATTCTTTAAGTATCGACGATTTAAAAAATTGTTTAAGGATAAAAAAAATTACGAATTATTACCTTATAGTTAATAAGATTACAAAATATTTATTAAAAAAAAGGTATTATTTTAAATTTTATAAGATTTATTATATAAACTCTAATAAATCGAAAGCCTTATGGAAAAGTATTTAATTTAATTTAAAAAGAAAATATATTTAATTTTTTGATTCCCTAGTTAGATACCTTATTTTTATAATACCAAAAATTAAGGATAAAAAGTAAAAAATCGATAAAAATAGAAATCTAGTTTTTAAAAAAAATAATCGATTACCGATAGTTAAATAATATTACGATTAAAAATGGATATTCCCTAATCCTTATAAGTACGTTAAAAGAAAACGTTAATAAAACAAAATAATTTATTGTACTTAATTTCCGAAACGGTTATTACCGTATTAGAATAGCTAAAGGAAAAGAATAAAAAACGGCATTTAGAACGATATATGGATTTTACGAATACCGAATAATGCCTATGGGATTTATTAACGCCCCCGCCAATTTCCAAAGATTAATTATGATTACTTTACGATAATTTCTGAATAAATTCGTATTCGTTTACCTTGACGATATTCTTATTTATTTCGAAACTTTAAAGGAGCATAAAAAGTATATCATTTAAATATTTAAAACTTTGGACGAAATTAATATTTAAATTAATTTAGCCAAAAACGTATAGTATATTTAGAAACTGGATTTTCTAGAATTTACTTTTATTTCCGGATAAATTTTAATTTAACGCTTTAAGTTAGAAATAATTAAGGATTAATTTATTTCCGATAAAGTAATTATTATAAATATTTAATAAATTTTAAGATTTACGGATTATATACGTAATTTAATTAAGAAATATGGAAATATAGTTAAATTATTAATAAAACTTACTATTAAAAATACGTTAAAAAGGAATTTAAATTTCCCGAAAAAGCAAAAAAAAACATTCCGGAAATTAAAAAAAGCAATTATTAATGGATTAATAATGAAAATATTAAATTTAAACAAAAAAACGCCTAAAGATAAATATTTTAAAATATGCTTTAGATATAATTTTAAAATAACAAAAAAATAACGGCAAATAATATTTAATAACTTATTACTTAAAAATATTTCCAAACGCAAAATTTAAATATTAGATTTACGATAAAAAATTATTAATAATTATTAACGTTTTTAAAAAATAAGATTTTTTTCTTAATAAAACGAAAGAACTTTTTGATATTTATTTTAATTATAAAAACCTTACGCGATTTATAAAAGTTTAAGAATTAAATAAATAATATAAAAGATAAATAATTTTTCTGTTAAGATTTAATTTTAGGATATATTATATCAAAAAAAATATTTAAGCGGATATTTTTAATTACAAAAGAAATTACGATTCTAAAGTCCCTAAAAAATATATAAATATTACAATATAATAAGAACGGTATTATATAACTGTGTAAAATAATAAAAAGATTAATTTCTAAGCTTTTAATACGGTTCCGAAATTTTTACGATATAAAGAAATAAGAAAAAATTTAATAACTAAAAAGGTAACCAAAAGATTAGCTATTATATTACGGCAAAATTTATGTTCTTAAGGATTAATAGGAATAATTTGTAAAAGAATTTTACGAAAACCTATTATACGGATATTAAAGAATTTTTAAAATTACTAGACGACTTTAAGAAAAATATAACTTCTTAAAGTTATGCCGTATGGTCAAAAAGGTAATTAAAAATTATAATATTTGCAATAAAGCCAAAGCAATACGCCATAAGCCTTATGGGCTATTACAACTTACCGATATTCTTAATAAAGTATGAAATATTATAACTTGGGATTTTATTATTAATTTATTTTTATTTAAAAACCCAGTTATTAGAATTAAGTACGATAAAATATGGGTAATTATCGACAGACTTATTAAATATAAGTATTTTTTACTTTTTAAAAAAACGTAACGGCAAAATAATTAACTTATGCCTTTATTAGATATTACTTCGATAAATACGGAATATCAAAAAAAGTTATTTCCGATAAAAATACGTTATTTATTTCGAAATTTGGCATTAATTTCTTTAAATAAATAAATGCTAAACTTAAGTTTTTAATAGTATATTATCCTTAAACGGATAATTAAATTAAGAAATTAAACTAAATTTTAAAATAATATTTCCGAAATTACGTTAATTATTAACAAAATAATTAAGTAAAATTTTTACCGTTAATACAAATCGCTTATAATATATTTATTAATAAGGACATAAACGTATTTCTTTATACGGCTATATACGGATACGAAATAAAAATAAAACGACTTAAATAATCGTTTAACGAAATACTAAAAATTATTATAATTACCTTAAAAGCAAAAATATTAATAACAAAAATTAAAATAATTTAAACCCGTTTTTAAAACGAATTATAATTTTTTAATAACGAATAACTTAATATTATAATAAGAAAAGAATTAAAGGATTAATTTTAGCGAAAGGAAATAAGGTTTATTTGTTATGCCGAAAACAAAACGCAATTTTGAACATTTTATAAATCAAAACGAAAAGATTTAGCGACAAATTCGATTTTAAAAAACTTGGCCTATTTAAGATTAAAAAGTTATTTTCAAAATTAATTACTAATTATCGTTACTTAAAAACATAAAAATACACCTTGTTTTTTATATCTTTTTATTTAAACCAGCACCTAAAAACGCTCCGTTGGAAACGGACCTGAAATTTGAAAAGGATTTTGATAAATACAAAGTCGAATAAATACTGGACTTTAGAATAATTAAGAATAAAATTTAATATTTAGTTAAATGAAAAAATTACCTATCCGAAAAAAATATATGGGAATTATTTAATTATTTAACAAATACGATAAACCGAATTAAGACGTTTTACCGTTAGAACCTTAACCGATTATTTCTAGTACGGCCAAAATCATAAGCGATAATGGTCCCCCGCTTAAATTTAACCTTACGGCGTTCTAATTAAAGGAAATAAACGCTTTTACGATAGCATTTAATTCGGAAATAAGCTAAACTTATTTTGTTTTTATACGCCGCTATTCTTTTTTTAGTTTTTCCTATTTTTTTAATTAATTTAATTTATAACCTTTTTTCAAAATTATAAAAGCCTTTTTTTCCAAAACGCCTTATTATAAGCGGATGCGTTTTAACCGATTAACAAATTTTTTCGTTTTTTTTTCGGTAATTTCTTAGTGCGCCGCCAGCGCTTTTTAATGCGTAATTAAAATGTCCTTTACTTTACGCTATTCTTTTTGCAAACGTTCGTAATTTTTTTTAAATTTTTATTAAGGAATTTATATTTAATATGTTATAGGTTAAATATTAATAACGGGTATAACAACTATAATTAGGGATATCTGCTATAAAATAATAATTAAATTCCCTTAGGCGAATATAGTTCGAACAAGCGATAATTTTGGAGTTAAATTTTTTAATAAAATTTGTACGGTTATTACGCGTTTCGTGTTAATTTAGGCGAAGTTTTTTTTTCTTTTTAAATACGGCCTGTTATGATAAAGTTAATTAGGATACTTTTAAAAACTTTTTCTAATAAAATAAAATGGCTACTTACGGTTTTTATCTTTAAGATAAAAATCCTTAGAAAAGGGAAATAATATTACAGGAATAGGGGTTCTTATTTCGAAAAAATTAACTTTTAAAGCTTAACGTAAACCTGTTACGGTTAAACTCCGGACAAAAAAGTTTGGTTTTTAAGGTGATTTAATTGATTTAGATAATTTAAGTAATTTGGACCAGATTATATAGATTATATAAATTACGTAGATCTATAACATACTTATTTTGGAAATTAGGATATATAATAAATCAGTTTTTTATATAAATAGTACTTATTTAATTTTGCTTTTTAACTATTAATCTAAGTTTTTACTTTAGAGGTAACTGCATTAATCTTTAATTGAGAGAAAAGTTTTTAAATTTTTTTAACGAATAGATCACTAAATCATTCTTTGCCCTATTGTTACCTGCAAATCAAAACCCCATTTCGGATACTGCTTATATCTCCAGGTGGATGTATAACAGGTTCGTTACAGCAAAACGTTTATTTTTATCCGATATCTTTCCCGGTTTTTTGCCGATACAGACGTAATTAACCTATATGCCAATATTATGTATACGGCTAATAACTTTACAGAAACTTTGCGCCGTCGGTTTATTCGCCTTATATTAGGCGTTATGCTTAACAAGCAAAGTCGTATTTTACAGAAAAAATAAATCGATATAATATATAATCTGGTGTTCAAAAAGCTTAATATTTTTTTTATTATTAAAATAAGTTTTAAAAAATCCTTAATTATTTAAACCTTTTCGTTAATAACTGATTTAATTATTATCTAGGTTATATTATTAATTAAGTTAACGAAAAAATAACGAATTTTTATATTAACAGTTCTATATTTTGTTTTTATTTTAATATTTGCGAATACGAAAAAACTTAATTTAGAAATATTCGACCGTATAACTGCTGGATAATATAACTATATTATTTTTAATCTTAAATAAATATAGAATAATTAATTTTAAATTATTATATTAAATTATGTTTTCCAATAATAATATTGTTTAATTATTATCGATAAAGTATATTTATTATTAAAATAGAAACATTTCCAGCTTAAATATGTTAATATTTGCAATTTACGTTTTATTTTCTTTATTTATATATATTAATTTGCATATATAGTAATTATTAGTAATACCATAAAGAAAAGGATTACGAAATATAACGGTTTTTGTCAAATCGGCGGCTTAACTAAATATAATTATAAGGCGGAAATCCGATATTTTAATATTAATTATTCCGAAATCGATATTATTATTTTCTTTATACTTAAAAGTTAACGTTCGAATTAAAATTATTTAAATTTTTTAATAATTAATGCATTTAAATTATTAAATAATATTTCCTTAATTTAATTTAATAGTTTACGTTTTATTATTAAAATTATTATTTATGTTAATAATAAGGCAAAAATTATAGATATTCGTAATTACTTAATTAAAACCATAATAAATTAAAGATATTTGTCGAAAGTTATAAAAAAGTTATTAAATTTTATAATTCCGAAATACCTTATAAAAATTAAGTTTACGTATATAATAATTTAAAACAGTTAAATAATTTTATTCGTATTATTATATTTATTATTATTTTTAAATTAGGTATAAATATTCCGAATATTAATTAAATAATATAATAAGATATATTATAAAGTTTTTTGATTAAAAATTTATAGTAATAATTTAATTAAACATAATTAATTATAAATAAGTTATATTATTTGCATCTTATTAAGCATTTAATAAATATATAATTAAGTTATTTATTTTTAAAAAAAATTAAAATAACGAAACGATTTAGGCCCGATAAACCTAAAACTGTATTACTTATAAAAATATAAAAGTTGCAGTAAAAAACGACGTAATAAATATAGATAATAAGAAAAATGATGCGTAATTTATCGCGAATAATTTTAATTAAAATAAAATAATTATCGAATTTTAATCTTAATTTTCGACCGGCTAAAATATTATCCGTAAATTTTCGAAATAAAGTAATTTTTACTTGTAATACCGGATAAAAATAAGGTCTTAATAATACGCGTTATTTAACAGCAAATATATACGTAAAATAATTTTAATATATTTAAAAAAACAAAATTATTATATTAAAAAAACCGTAATAACTTAATTCCGATTAAACTTTATTATAATATATATACGCTTAATTCTTTTTATATACCTAAATCTTTAAATTCGAGAATATTTGCGTAAAAATAATTAAAAGCCGGTTTAATAAAGGCGGTTATTTAGGAAATAATAAAATTTTAATATAAACGATAGGTAAACAAATTATTTTTTACGCGGTTATTTCCGTTTAGCGGTAAAAAAGCAAAATAAATATTTATTTTTATAAAATTTAAGTAATTTTTATTTAATAAATTCCCAAATAAGTTGAACGAAATTAAAGATTTATATTTAATTTAAAATATAATTAAATTAATTAAGGCGGTTCGCGGTTTCAATAAATAATGATATTAGAACATCTTAAAAAACCGCTTATTTCCTGTATTATATATAATATACGAAAAAGTTATATTTTTTAATTTTATAAAAAATATAAATAATTTTTTATAAATGGCGGAATTCGCTTAATCGGAAATAACGGCGTTATATTTCCATATTATAAACCGATTTATATGGGTTACGGATTATTATTATGTTGTAAACTTAATAAATATCGAAAACAATTATAAGGCCGTTTTAAGTTGCGTTTTGTTTTAATTAAAGTATATCGCATATAATCGTTTAGTTTAAATTAATAATTAACGGTTTAACGGTAATTTTAATAATTTAAATATTAAACCGGCATATAATTTATATATTTTTGTAACTTAAAATTATAATTTCGGTTATGGCAACGCTTATATGTATACATATAATGTACGACTTATTAAATAATTTTAATTAAAAGCTTATTTTATTTTTTTTATTTATAACGTTAATACAAAACTTATCGTTTTTAAATATTTTTAATTTTTAACCCCGTTTTTGTTATTATATTTATATTTATATAATTCGTTTATTTTTATATTGTTATTAAAATCGCCGGCGTCGCCAAAACGTAATAATCCGTAGCCCGACGTTATAAATAATATATCGGAAAAAAAGTTAAATTAATAATCCCTATTAAAATTAAGGAATTATACGTTAAAAATAAATAATACTTATCGGATAATAACATTAATAACAAATTAAAAAATAATTGCGATATTAGGTTAAAAAGTAAAAAACGAAATTTTGCCGGTTTTAATTAAGGTTAATAACAAAAAACGTATTTAATTTTGACGCAACGTTTCGATTATAAAACGTAATAATTATAAATATTTAAATAATATTAATTAAAATTATTAATATATTATTTATTTATTAAATTTATTATTGTTATTAATTTTTAATTTGTTAAGTTTTATACGAAATATTAATTCGTTTTAATCCGGATTAATTATATGCTATAATAAATATATAATAAATTTTTTTAATTAGAAAAATTAATAAAATTTTGTATTAAGTAATTTAAATTATAATTTATCGTAATTATTAATAAATTATCTTTTTAACTTATAACCCTTAATTTACAATATCGAATTAAAAGTTTTTAAATTTTATCTTTTAGTTTTTTTTTAAAATTTATCGTATTAACTTTTAAAATATTTTTATGTTTTCTTAACCTTTAAGGTATTTTGGCTCGAATTAAATAAATAAAGTAAAAAATTAATTATGTAAGTAAATAAATAATATAAATAATTTTTCGCCAATATCAAAACAGTTATTTTTTTGTTATTAATATAATTATTTCAGTATTTTTTTTAAATATTAATTTAAAACGTTTAAAATTTCGAGTTTATAATAAATTTTTATTAATTACGTTTTATAACTTTATCTTTTTATAATTAAGATTAATATCTGTCGGCGTACGGTCCTAATTAATATTTTTCGAAACCGCCTATATACCTTATTATTATTTTGTTAAAAATTTTGGTAATTATTTCTTTTTCGAACTAAGGTTTTCTAATTCCCTTAATAAAAGTTAACGGCCGGATCTAATTTTCTTTCCCTTACCGCGTTTTCCCTTTGTCGGCATAACTAGATCCCCGGCTAGTTCTAAGAATTCCTTTGTTTTTTCCCTGGCTGGTTTTAAGAATTTCTTTATATCAAAATCCTATATAAATATAATAATAATTAGATATTCCGAGTAACCCCCGAAATCCTTAATATTAATACCGAATATACCGCAATACCTAAAAATTTAATTTTTATATAAGGTTATTTATTCGGCAGCTAATTACATAAAATTGCGGATTTTTTTTTCGTTTAAAATTATGAAAATAACGTCCATATAATTTATATTATAGGATATATTGCGGTTTTATATTTTTTTAATCGGGATTATAAAATTATTATATTTCTAATATTATCTATATTATATAAATTATTATAAATTATAAATTCTCGAAACCGTTTAATAATTTAAGTTATATAATTTTTTAAAAAAGATACGCCTGTTAAATTTATAATATAAAAAACGTTTATTTTGCGATTTCAAAAACCTATTATCTAATAATTTATATTATCCGTATCGATAATATTATTATTATATTTTAATATAAAGAAAAAAACGAATAATATTATATATTATTTAATAAGTTTTTCGGGATTTAATGGAAATAAAATTTAAAAATTATTAAAATATATAAATATATTTTTTATTAACTTTTTACAAATTATATATATATAATCGAAATCTCGGAATATTTATTTAAATATTATTTCGAAATTCTCGTAAATAAGATATATATTAATATATATATAATGGTAAATAATTTATGTTTTTTAGTATATAATAATAAAATCCATTTTATAAAAACTTTATAAAATTAGGATTTTATCGAATAATTATTTAACTTAAAAAAAGTTTATTTTATAAGCTGGGGCAAAGTTTAAAAAAATAATATATATAATAAAAAATAAAATACGGAAAATAACGCCGTAATTAATATAATTCGTATTAAAAGTTAATCTAACGTTATTACGATCTTTATATACGTTTTAATTTTTTACTAAATTACCATATATTTCCCAAATAAGATTACCGTATTTTATTTTATTAAACGATAATAATACTATTATAATAATTACGTAATATTAAATATATATAAATAAATAATTATAATTAAAAAATTTAATAATACTATAAATTTACCGATATAAATTTAATTTAATTAAAACCAAAAATATAAATATAAAATATAAAATATAATAAATAAGGTAAAATTCGTATATTAAATAATTACCGAATATATTGTTAATATAAATAAGGAATATATAAATATTTATAATATACGAATAAAATTTACAAATACTTAATAAGTTATAAAAATATTTTAACATAATATATATAATTAAAATTAAAATATATGTAAATTTTAAAATTATATAATTATAAATATATAAATTATTAAGTTTATACAGGTTATTAAATATAAATAAAATAATTAACGATATTCTTTCTTATAACGAAATAATAATATATAAAAAAAGAACTTAATAACCGTATATAAATTATACGAAATTTATATTTTGTTATAAATTTCTTAATATAATTTATAAACCTATTTCGATTAAATATATATTAAATATAATTATTATAATTATTTCGTATATAATTAATATTATATATTTATTATATTTTAATATATAAAATTATATTATTTATAATATAATAATTATTAATTAGTTTTTTTATTTAATATCCCAAATCCATATTATAATATATACTTTTATATATTTCACGATATTATAAAAGATAAATAAATTCCTTGCCGATATAATAAAAATAATTTTCGTTATAACTTCCGATAATATATCCCGAATAAATTTAAAAAATTTTGTTCGCCCGGCCAAAAAAAAATAAATTTATTAATAATATTCCCGAAAAATAATTTGCCCTCGAAAAATAACTTTAAGAACGAATAATAAGATTTTGGACCAAAAAATAGCCGGAACCGGTACCAGAATAATTTGCGAAAAGGCAAAACCGACGGCGTAATCCTAATTAAAACATTTTCGTATTAGCTAAGCAATATTTAATTATTTTAAAATATAAAATATTTTTTATAGAAAATATATATTATACGTAATTAATTCCAGATATTAGGTATATATTATAAAGTTATATTAATATAGCGGAAAATTAAAAAAAATATCTTGCGTTTTAGCATTAATACGATTATATATTAATTAAAAAAACCTTATAATTATTAGAAATATATAAACTTAGTAATATTACGAAAAGTTTATGTTACGAATAAAACTTTTTATTAAGGAAAAATATAATATTTATATAAATATTAAATATTAATAATTTGGAATATTTTCCGTAATAATAACTAGTAAAATAAAATTTACGTTATGGCGGATTATGCCGGCCCCATAAATTATTAAATTATTAAATTAATTACGAACTTTTAATTAATTACGGCATTTGCAATTTAACGAAAAAGTTATATAAATTAGGTATTATGTAAATAATATAAAAAAAGTTTATAATTTTATAAACCGAGCCGTTTAGCTAAAAAATATGTGTTATATAATTATTTTATAAATATTATAATTTACGGAATTATATAAGTAATAAATATGCAAATTACGTATAAAAACGCAACGAAAAATATTTATACGTAATCCCCAAATATTTAGTATTATTATATAATCCGAATAAAGATTTCCAAAAGAATTTAAATGTAAATATTACGCCTAAAACAAATAAAATCTTGGAACTTAAAAACATCAAAGAAATTATTAATATACAAGTTATAATAACGTACAAAAAAAATAAAACGGAGGGAAAAAATCTTAAAAAGTACTTAAAAATACTGGTTAATAAGTTAATTACAAATAGGGTATACGAGTTAACCCAAAATTATACGTTATATTTAGCTATAAGTAATACGATATTTTTATACGATTGTATAAAAAACAAAACGTTCGAATGGGATATAATTAATTAGGATTACGTAAATTATAAATTTAATTATTTATGTTAATTTTATTAATAATTATGCCGTATACCATATTGTAAAATATTATTTTCTTATCTGCGGTTTTATTACTAAAGGCAAATAAGTTACGTTAATATAATAATTAAGTAATTACGGTAATATATAAAATAATTCCGAAATTAACTAATTAGGATTACGTAAATAACATAATCGTATTAATATTAAAATTATAATATAAGTATTATATTATTTATAAAAAAATATAAAGTAATAAAAAAGTAAAAAACTATATTAACGGCTTATTTTCGTCCGATAAATCCTTATTTTGCTTATTTGATAATAACAAAAACGATAACGAACTGCTTTAATTAAAACTATTAATTAAGCTATCGATAATTTACATTATAGGATTATAATTTTTTTTATATACAAAATATTACGGTTGTTCGGAGCCAAATTATTCTTAATAAATTCGGTACCAAAAACTTTTTAGGGAATTGTATTAAAGCTATTTACAAATTAATTTTCGTTTTTTGTCGTATTTAGCTAATTAAGTTTATTTACGTCGTTAATAATAAGTATGGTATTATTAAAATCGATAAATTTAATTTTCATAATTTTACGGCCCGCGGCCAAAATATTTTCGGAATCTTAGCCGTCCTTTTTAATCCAAAACGGATATCCTTTAATAAGCCAGAAATTCCGAAGCAAAAAATAAGCGTACTTAAAGATTTTGTTACGAAAATCTCGAATAACGTAACGCTTATTTCGCGAAAAAGCATAACGGGCATAAAATTCGCATTATAAAGATATATGGTATTTAATTAAAGACGAATTTCGGAAAAAATAATATTAACGTTATATATATTGTTTTTCGACCGGCGGAATTCTTTAACAAGTTATAGATTATAATATTTGCTTTTTCGATTAAATATTTTTTATATTTTTTCTTTTGATTTTATCGAAACCGGATTTAATGTTAAAATCGAATTAATAAGTATTTAATCTAATATTATAAAACGTAATATTTAATTAAAATAAAGCATTTTTTGCCGTAATTAAATTAACCGGCCTTATAAAAAAGAAATGTTAATATCGGTATTAACCGTTTAATATAATTAACGTTATTATATTATATAATATACGAAAAATATAAATAAACCTGGGTTTCTTTTAAAAAAAACGACAATAATTTCAAAAGTTTTTATCGATAAAAATAATATCGATTAACAATTAGTTAATATTTTTAATAAAATTTAAAAAATTATTACCCTATAAAATATCGGCCGTATTAAAAATATTTCCGGTCTCGTAATTATCCGATAAAAAGGTTTTATTCGGCATATTTTAATTAGGACCGTATTGCTTTAAAATAATATAAATAAGTTATATTTCCGAATTAAAAAATAAAATACTTACGAATTACTTGTTAAATTATTTATGTTATTAAGTAATATATTATTAGTAAATAATAACAGAAAATTTTCGTCGAAAAGATCTTTATTTATTAGCGCGTCCTAATTAGAACCTTATAATACCTCCCTTATTTATCCGGTACGACCAAAATACTTAGAAATTACGTTATGCGCGATAGATTTAAATTCGGCGACGGTTAACCAAAAATATATATATATTATAAATTCGGTAAGCTTAGTTTTCGAAAAAAGGTTTTTGATCGAAATATTCCGGAAAACTTTGTATACGTTAAACGTTTTTATTATAAATAATTCGTATCGGATACGTAATTCCTCCAAAAATAATACGAATATATGAACATTATATATATAAAAAATAAAAGGTTTAAGCAAGTAAAATTCCGGCGATTTTTAATATAATTACGTTATTTTATTTAAGAATTAATAATCCGTTTCCAAAGTTATTTATATTTTATGCGTCCCGGTTATATTATCGGGCTAATAAATACGTATAAAAATAAATAGGAAATTTATTTATATATGAAATAAAGTAAGAATAAAAAGAAATTACCGTTTCTTATTATATAGATCGGTTGTTTCGGTTTAATTGGCTTATATTTTCCAAATATAATTAATTATTTTTTGATTTTTATAAATAAAATAAAAATGTTCCGAAAATCGATATAATTATTTTTTTTAAATTTATATATTTTTTAAAAAAGTTTTCGATAAATGCCATAAGTACCGTTAATAATGCTTTTATTTTCGTTAATTATATTTAATAAAATCGAATGGCGTTTATTATACGGAATGTTTTTAATTTAGGAAAACCGGAAAAATTTTATTTATTACGTTTATAAAATATATTAATAAAAGCAGAAAATAAAATCCGGATAATATTAATTACGAATTAATAGAAAATATTAAATAATATTAAATATTGTTATAACGTTTTATAAAATCATTTTATTTTATAATATTAATTAAGCCGGAATATAAATTATTTTAATTTTCTTTTAAGGATACGGTTATATTAACGGGTAAGGGCAATAATAATATTCCGTATAATAATACTATATTAAAACGTTATATTATGAATATAATTTTAAATATTAAAGTTATTATATTAAAATACGATATCGCCTTATTATACCTAGTTATAAAGCGTAATTTATTTTAATTAAAATTAAATAATGATAAAAGAATTAATATTGTTACCTTAATTTTTTTTATTAACCGAATTATATCTTTATTTAATATATAATAATTTTCGTAAATCTTTAACTTTTTTAATATATCGATATTATCTTATAATAAATCCGAGAATAATAAAAACCTGCTTAATAAATAGGGCAGATAACTGCCGTTAATTTGGGAAATTATTTTAACTATAATAATTAAAATTATAAAGAAAAAATGTATAAAAATGTTCGGATCGTTATTATTACGAAACCGCTTTATTTTTCATTTTGTATTATACGAATATCATTTTTTCTTAAGGTATATAATTATTTAATTTAAAAACTTAAATTAATTAAAGGTAAACGTTTTTATAAAATGTTAACTTTCGTTTAAGGTGGTATAGATTATTTTAATTTCGAGTAATACCTTTTCCGGCGAGCGACGGAATCCAGGCCCTTTTGCGAAAGCTATAAGTTTTTTATATAATATATTATGGTATCTGCATATAACGAGGTTTTAATTAATCGGAATTAGAAATTTTTGTTAATTTTCATATATTAATAGCTTTTCGCGTATTTATTTTTCCTTTAAAACGTTAATTAATCGATTGATCCGAACGGTTGAATTGGTAATTCGGCTTAAATCGTCGCAAAAAACCCAATTACGAATAAAATTTTTAAACGTTATGTTAGTTTTTTTATGTTAATGCTAGAAATTTAAGGTACGTGTACGTATATTCTGTTTTAAGGGCGTAGCCCGGTAAAACTGAGAGAATTCGGATTTATCGTATTTTGAAAAGGGGGATAATAACGCGACGGGCTCGGGCTACAACTATTATACGCATTACGGTTTAGGAATGGCAAATAGGTTCTGATTAGGATTAAAATGGTATTAATAATAAGTTATAGCAGAAATAACGGTATATATATATATATTTATAGAAAAACGTCTTATTATTAAGTTATTACGGATTTTCGTTTTTTGAAAAAGCAAATGCATTAAACGAAGCCGTTTTTACGTAATTACAACTTAGGCCTCGCTGGCTTGTTACGGGGATTTAGGATTTAATTGGTTAATATTTAGCGTCGTGGAGCGGTACTTGAATGACTTTGAAGAAATTGGAAAAACGAGCTAGAGAGGCCTGGGCTAGCTGAGGTAATGTAAAAGCTGAAGGTGGTGAACCCTCCTTAAATACATATAAAAACAGTGGTACCCAAGAGATAATAATACCGGATTAGCCGAAACAATTTCCACTAGCTTGTTAGCTAACTAAGCCATAGCGTTACTAGGTTTAACACACCCTCCTAGCTGTTAGTTCCTAACAGCTAAAACTTTCATAATACTAAGTAACTGCCCAAAAAGGAAATACCGTAATAGTTAGCTTTTAACAAATAATAAATAAAACGCAAAAACGGAAACAAAAAAAGTAATTAGCATTTCGATTAATTAAGAAAATTATTCGAAATACTAAAATTTTTAACCGGATTCGAACTCATATTTTTAAGTATTAAGACCTAATATTATATTATTAAACCATAAAAACTTTATTAAAAAGTTTCCTTATTAACCTTATTTTTAAGGTCGTTTAAGGACGAAAATAATAATAACTTATAAAGAAAAAAATAATAAAAAGAAAACGAAAGTAATAATTTTTTTATTAAGTAATATTTAAGATAAATTAATATTTCTTAAGTTTTTTTAGCTTTAAAGTTACGTTTTAAAAGTTTAATAACTTAATAAATTTTTAATATTATTAAAATTTTAAAGACTTAATTAAATTATTTATTATTATAGTATTAATAAATATTTATTTAATTTTTTTTATTGCGTAAATTTTATAAAATCAATAATTATAAATATTTATATATTTTAATTTCGTAATTAAACGTATAATTTTGTTAATAATTAACCGTATCGTTTATTTATTATTTACTGAAATAATTTTAATATAATGTTTTTTATAATTTACAATAAAGTTAATAATTTAATTTCCGTATTTAAAATAATAATTATATTTTGTTTATTAGCTTTTTATACGATAGGATTATAAAAAAATAATAATATAAATTTTTAAAAGCTTTTCCGGTCGGGGTTATCCGTAAAAAAATTGTTATTTATATATAAAAATAATCGTATATTAAGATTTTCGTTATTTCCAAATTTTAAATTTAAAATATATATAGAATAAATAAAAAATAACTTTATTAATAATATTAAAAGATATAAAGTTTAAATTTTTATAATAATAAAATAAATGGAAAATAATTTTAATTAAATCTGGGCAAATAATAATAATTCCGTATAACAAATTTTCGATTTTTTTGAAATATAATTTTTTTTAATATTATTAATATTTTGCTTTAATATTTTTTAAAATTTTTCTATTTAAAAACTTTAAGATAATATTTTTTAACTTTAAATAATTCGAAATATATATATAATTTTTCCTAATAAATATTTTATAATAATTATACCTTTTTAATTATGCGATTTGTCACAGTCCTAAGTGGCACCTTGTAGGTATATAGGGTAGAACAAGGCGGTCAGGGCTCGACCTGACAACGTTCCACTTTTAGTGGTGTAATGGCTAGACTCTCATTTTTCTGTGCCGTGACACGATTTTATAAAATACGTATTTTAAAAAATTATTATAAATCCCTTAAATTATTAATATAAAAATGTTATATTCATTTTAAAAAAATATTTTAAAACCTATTATATCGAGAGTTTTCTATATTATAATTATATTATTAATATAAAAAAATAATGTTAATTAATTATTAATTATAATATATAAATTATATAAAATTAATTTTAATCCTAGTTTTTTTTAATTTTCCTATTAAGTTCCGTTATTATAAAAATAATAATCGCTTTAAGTTATATAAGGTTTTTCGAAATTTTAAATAAAAGTCCGAACGTAGAAATCTTTATAAAAAACGTATATATATTAATTTATTAAAATTATTATATAAAAATATATTAATAATATTAAATTAATAGAATTTAAAGTTAAATTAAATTATAATAATTATAAATATATAAAAAAACTTATTTATTAATATAAAAATATAAATATTAAAATTTTTATAATATCTCGTATTTCTTAAATTTATATATAAATATTTATATTAATAAAAAATACCGTTAAAGTTTACGTTTTAAATTATTTTTATAATATAATAATAATAATTAATTATTTTATCCGATATATTTAACTTTAATTTTTAACGTAATTATTTTTTAAATTTTTAATATATTTATATTATATAACTTTTTATTAATTTTTAAAAATAAAAAAAATATAATATAAATAATTATATTTAATTGTAATCGAAAAAATAACATTAAAAATAATTAAATACGTATTACATTTTTCAAATTTTAATTTATAATTAATATTAGTTAAAAATATTTTTTTTTCTTTTTCCGTTTTATATTCCGAAATTAATAATAATTAATTAGTTTAAGAAACTTAATTCGGTACGGCGTTACCGTAATTAAAAAAACTTAATAATATATTTTAAATTTTATTTAATAATAATATATAATATTATTAAAAAGGTTTTTAAAAAATTAAAATAATTTTCGGTATAAATAAATAAAATTATATAATTTTACGTTTAAAATTATCCATTTTATTAAAAGTATAATTAAGGTTTTTTTCGGAATTACTATTAATTATCGAATTAAAAAAATTATTAATTTTTATCCTTTTAATTTTTTATAAAATGTTTTAATTAAAAAAATTTATAATTATTACGATAATATTATAAATAATTTTTTTAATTTTATTTTATTTTATTGATTTATTTATTTTCCTAATAATATTTATTTTTAAAAGATTATTATTTAATATAATTTTAAATGTCCTTAAAAATATTATTATTATATGTGGAATAAAAATATTATTAATTTAATTATTTAATTTAACAATTTTAAATAATTTTTTTTTACTTGCTTTAATATTTTTTTTTGTTTTATTAAAAATAACGTTTTTAATAATAATAATTCGTTAATACGAAAAATTCCATATTTAATATATATTGTTAATTACGTATTTTACGAAATAATTAATATATATTTTAAAATTTAGTTTTTAAACCTTCTATATTTTAATAAATAATTTTTATAAATACATAAATTTTTAATCTAAAAAAAATATTTGTTATATTTGTTTTTAAACTTTTTTTAAAAATAAATATTTTTTTAATTATTCGTTAAAAATTTAAATAAATATATAATTAATAATATATATAATTAGTTTTACAATTTGTGGTTATAAATTAAAAACAATTATTATTAATAATTAAATAATATATTTACGTAATAATTACGTTTTTAATACGTTCCTAAATACCTATAAATTCCTTAATATATAAAAACGAAAATATAGAAAATATATCTATATCAAAAAACCATTTTCGAAATTTATTTCCAAAAAGAATTTCCTTATTTAATAGAATTATTTTAACTTTAATATAAAATTATTTTTTCTAAAAATTATTATATTTATTAAAATAATTAAAATATATTTTTTCCGCTTTAAAATATAATTAATTTTAACCTTAATAATTAAATAAATAATAATTAACGTTTTCGTACGTTGGTTAAAAAATGTTATTAAATTTGAAAAAATTAATATATATTATATTAAAAAATATAATTTTTTTAATGAATTATTATTGTAATATTTTCTTTTATATTTTAATAATTTAATAATTTTAATATTAAATTAGTATAAATAGATAAATTTTTATTCCGGTAATTATATATATTATTTTCTTAAATATACGTAAACTTAAATAAATTAATTTTTAATATTATATCGTAACGTTTTTTAAAGGCTTTAAAAAAATTAAAAATTATTACCGTAAATCTTTTATTATAAAATGAATTTTGGAAATAAAAACTTTTAAATTAAAAGTTCCGGAATAAAATCCTTATTTTTAATTTTAAAAATAACTTTATTTTTTAAATTATTTTCGTTTTTAAAAATAATAACGATAAATCTTTTTTAATTATTATAAAAATTATTAAAATAATATTGTTATTATTATTTTCCAATATTATTTTAATATAATATATAATAAATTAACATTTAATTTAATTAACCTTAATTATTTTTATATTTAACGCATTATAATATATAATATTAATTTCGTAATTTTAATAAATCCTGGCTTATCAAAATAATTTATATAAAATTAAATTAATATATATTTTAAAAATATATAAATAATTTTTTAAAAAATAATAAACTTTTTTAATAATATAGTAAACGTAATTTTTCGTATATTTTCGCTTACGATATTAAGATATTCTTTTTTCGATTAAAACCTTTCCGTTAATTCTTGATAAATCTAAATTTAAAAAATTAATCTTATAATTTTTATGTGGAAATTAAAACAAATATTTAATAACGTAAACCTTTTTAAGTTATATCCGGTAATAACGTTATTAATTTATGAACCTATAAAAAATCTTTTAACGAAAAATTTTAAAACTAATTAAAGGGCTAATAATTTATCGTTATTTTAAATATGTTTAACGGTAACTTTTAACGTATACATTTCGTTTAAAATACGTTTATTTTTTTAATTGTAAAATTTTTAATTTATTTTAAAAGCTTAATTTTTTTATAAATATAAAAATATTCCTTAAAAATATGTAATTCCTTATATAAATATTTTTTCATTAAATAATTATAATAATTATTACCGTTATTATTACGGTTATTATCGTAATTATTAACCCCCTTTATTTAATTAAAAGTTTTTTTATTTAAAGTATTTCCAAACGCTTTTTATAATATTTATTTTACGATAACGTTTTAAATTTTCTGCAGCTTTATATAACTTCGGAATTACTTTATAAACTTTTATATTAATGAAAGTTCCGTAATATCCTTATCTTTAAATATAATATTTTCTATTTTAGCCCTTTAAATAATAAAGAAATTAGGTAAATAAATATTAATAACTCTTAAAAAGTTAAAATGGCCGTAATATCCGGCAACGATTAAAATTTAAAATTTCGCAATTTTAATATATATTTTTAATACGTAAATAACCAAATATTTATTTAGATTTTATTAGTTTTCAACGTTTATTTATATCGAATATTAACTTTATAAATCCGAATATTATTATTAAGTTTAAATTTATTTTTTAAAATAATTAATTTTTTTCGAAAGGTAACTTTTTTCTAATATATCTAATAAAAATTAAAATAGACGAATTAATTTAAGAACGTATTAATTTTAATAAATACCTTTTTTTAAATAATATATAAAAAAAATTTTTTTATATATTTTTAGGGCCTTTTTAAATTTCGAATAATTCGGGCTATTTAAAATATATTTATTAATTACTTTATTATAAAAATAATAAGGTTTAAAACAAATTAATATTATTAACAAAAATGGTATTTAGGTTATGTTAAAGTTAATATATGCCTATAATATGCCAGTTTTCGTATTAACGTAAAATTCGAAAATATTATATTTTTTAAAGGTTTTTTTTAAATAAATACCTAAAAACGCATCTTAAAAAAGATTTATTAAAATTTATTAATTAAGTAATTATAGTTTTAAAAATAATATAAAAAATAAACAAATTAAAATAATTAAAAGCGTAATAATTAAATAATAAACATCTTTAGTAACGGAATAATAAGTATATCGCAAAAGCGATAGCGAGGTTTTGAATAGTTTTAATAAAACGTATATAATAAATATATTAAAGCGCGGCTAAAAAAAAGTGCGGACCAGGCTTATAATTGTAAGACCCTACATTATATACAAAAGTATATAATTGAAGAAAAAATGTATTAAAGGTTGCATAACCTCTGGAAGGTCCTTTGTAAAAGGTAAAGGTGGTAAACCCTCCTTAAATACATATAAAAACAGTGGTACCGAAGAGATAATGATACCGGATTAGCCGAAGCAATTTCCATTAGCTTGTTAGCTAACTAAGCCATGGCGCTGCTAGGTTCAACAGGTGTCAGGCGCGGAATCTCTATCGGATCGCCACCAATTGGGATGTTTGAGTCAGCTTTTTCGGCTTTATTGAGCCACATGCTCAAGAACGGGCCTGTGACACCCAAAGTTGCAACAGATGCACAAGCCATTATAAGGAAACTCTCGAACACTTGCCCAGATATGCAGGACCGCACATCTGCCATCCTTCATCTGTGCCCTTCCAAATACTCATCTCATAGAAATCTATTGTGGTCAGATTTGGTTTTTCGAGACGAGGGGGCGCTGTTGACCGCTGCTCCCCTTGTCACCTTGGCCTTGGATGTAAATCTAGCATTCTTGACCAACCTAGCTTGTAAAGCATTGGAAAGATGCCTGGTTCAAGCCAATAAGTCAATTGCGACAGCTCGGCATGTATGTTGCGACAACCCCTTAGCATGGCATGCTGAGTGGTCTGCTTCGGTTCGCTTCGTTCACTATAATCCGGATTACTTTACTTACTTTCACTCTGACGATTCTGGCTCTACTAGTTTTTGCTCTGACATGTCTAAATGTTATCGGCTTTTGTGTGATGCTACCTCTAGGAATATCCTGGACATGCTAATGCCTTGGTTCGAGGGTCAAACTGATCACTATGACAATACTATCGCTGAAAGAGTGATCACTTATGTAGGGGCTGGAATCATGGAGTCTGGGGTGTATGAGAGAGTATGTGGACCCATTGAAATACTTCTAGCTAAGGAAAAGCTTGGGTGCTGTTTCCTCGAGGAAACATGACCTGGAGCCAGCCAGATTATCACGCAGCTGAAAACCAGAAATCGAAGCATCAGGACTCAACCAGGGTTCAGGGGTGATAGGAGTTTCATTTATCGAGGGAAATGCAAAGACTTGTGCTTATTCTATATCAGGAAGAAAGTTTCTTAGGCTATATCAAGCTGCGGTTATCAGGAATATAGACCCTGCTGGCTCGACTTCTTCGCCAGGTCCTCTGCACGTACCAACTCATGGCCCCTTTTCATCTGCGGACCGGAATTTTCTCGCGGCTGCCCTCGTTGGTGATATCGCACTTTCAGCCTGGCTGTAAAGCAACTTAACCGTTGTGTATCCTAGAATAGCTTCGTAACACTATGTGCATTTCCTTGAGACAAATTATGATATTCCAGGAAAAGCACCCGGAGAGCAACCGAACATAGAAACAGACTATAAGACTCTTATACACATCAAAACATCAACCCGACAAGGAAGCCCATCTGGTATCCTCACTCGATCCATTCCACTGAGACAATAAATCTAGGCAGTAGTACTCCGAGAACGCCACGCGATGATGCCCGCCTGCCACGTTAAGCAGCTAAAGACCCCCCCGGTTTATCCATCCCATCCATTTACCGGTCCGTTGGCTCGCCCCTTATACGCATCCCTTACTCTTCGCCCTGTCGCTTTCTTCACCTTCGACGCTGATACCTAGCTAGCATGCGCATGTAACTAGATGCTCCATCTCTAGGGAGTACTTGGCTGCCCCCTTTCTGATCCCAGCTGGCGTGGTGCCCATCTCGCGGGCCCGCCCTTTAAATCCAAGCCGAACTACACCCGACCCGAGTCCTGTTACATGGAGTTCACCACCCGTCGCCCCATCCATCATCATCGCCCGTGTCCTTAGGTTTCATATCGATCTTCTTAGCGACGACGGGTTTCCTGCTCGCAGCCGTAGCCCTCGGCGTCGCCTTCCTGCTCACCGACGCCGCGGACCCGGACCCGGATTTCGCGAGCCCCTTCGGCAGCGGCTTACCGCCGGCGCCGGCGGGGTTCTTCTTCTGCGCCTGCGCGGCCAGCCAACCCGCGAAGTCGGGCTCGGAGCCGTCGTCGAAGGTCGTCGTAGTCTCCTCGGCCGGCTCTTTCCTAGCGGCGCCCGTCGGGGAAGTTGAGGAGGGGCCGCCAAAGGAGAAATCGCCGTTGTTGTTATCGTTCTCGTCATCCATGTCGCCCATATCGCCCCACGCGTCGGCAAATTCTTCTTCGTCTTCGTCACCGCATACTGTGGAATTCGATTCCTCGTTGAAGAACGCCTCGGCCACGGCCGTCGACGAGGTGCGCGACGTGCTCGTGGGTGGCTGGGGCTTGACGGCCTGGCGGTGCAGGGCGGACGCCGACGAACTACCGGGCGTCGTCTTGCCACCCGCGGTCGTCGTCGAGGGCGAAGCAGCCCCCGCGGTTGTCTGCATCTGGCCGGCGGCCGAGGACAGCTGGTTGGTGAAGGATGAGATGGCCCAGCCGGCCCAGGACGCCGCGGCCGACTGGCTGTTGGGCTGGGGGGTGCTCATGCGCGGGGCCGGGGTCGCCCCGTCGGCCGCCTGCGACGGCGGCGGCAGGACCGAGTCCGGCATCGAGGACGCTGCGGCGCGGATCTTCTGCAAGTAGACCTCCATGGCCTTGTTGGCCTGGTCGCGCACCAGCTTCTCCTTGTCCAGCAGCGACGGGCAGATGACCGGCAGGATGCGGCTCGCGCAGTCCTCGTCGCTGAAGTACTCCGCCGTCGCCGCCAGCGCCAAGAGGGCCGCGTTGCGCGCGTGGACGAAGGGGTCGCGTAGCGAACGGGTGAACGCGGCAATGAGGACCTTGGACCTTGACGAGGCCCCTAGGTTCTTGGCAATCTTTCCTAGACAGATAGTTGTGTTCGTCCTGATGCCAGGCTGCTCGTCGTTAGCCGTCTTAGCCAGGTACTTGAGTAGTTCGCCGTTGATGGTCCGATCGGATAGCTTGTTGATTATAGTAAGCACGGATTTCAGCGTCTGCTCTCTGACGACCGGGGCGACGTCGGTGAAGCCAGAGACAATCTGTGGGAATATTTTATCATTGACCACCTTCTGCGGCAGCCTATCAATCATTAACGGCAGGTTGTCCAACAAACAGACGCGGATAGCCCGATCCGGATTTGCGAATAGCCGAATCACGACGGGTTGGACACGCGTCGTGAAGTCGTCATCTGACAGCTTCGTCGAGATCTTCATCACGACGCTAAACGCTTTGGGCCCTCCTCCGCCGAATTCAACCGCCTTCAACAATTCCGGCAGGACCTTCATCTTGAAGAAGTCCTCGGGGAAGTCGTCAGAGAGCTGGTCGAGGTCGTCGAGGAATCGTTCCTTCTCTTCCTCCGACTTAACGCCCAGGTTGTCGATGCCCTCAGTCAGCTTGATCAGCGTCGAGTCGAAGAACCCGCCCGACCTGCGCCCCTGCTCCAGGAATGCCCCGACCGTGATCCTCGCCTTGGGGTTCGCGTTCACCAGCCGCTTGTAACTGGCGTGCATGCTGGGCGGGATGCCCTTCGTCTGTCCCGCCTGGTCGGCGCCCATAAAATCCCCATTGAACACCTCGAACACCAGGGTACCGAAGTTATAAGAGTCGACCGCGGTGTGCGGACTGCGTTTGATGGCGTCCCAGCCCGATTTCGCAAGCTCCGGCGGCGTGTACCTCCCCGAATCCGGCACCAAACTTCCATATGTGTATATAACAGCCTCGTCGTCCTTCACGTTGCTCAGTATCTCGAAGCCTCCCAGCTTCCACTCACCACTCTCCGAAGTATATATCGACGCGACTCTCAGGCTGCCGTGGATGGAGGAGCCCTCCTCGTTTATGAACTTGACGGTGCGCGCGACGCCACAAAGACCCCATTTTATGGTCTCGGGCGTCAAGCTGTTCCTCCTCACGTTCCAGCGGAGGGGGACGACTCGCTCGGTGGCGATGTAGATGTAGGAATCGGTCTCGACGGTATCGAGCACCTTGATGACGCCGGGGGGGCGCATCGTGCGTAGTTTCTTGAGCGCATTCTTGGCTAGGGGCAAGCGCGACTTGTTCGCGACGACGTCGAAGGAGAATATGCTGCAGTTGGAGCCGTCTTCGCGACGCGTGCCGTTGTACAGCCTCCAGATAGAGGCGTCGACGTCGACTTTATCGCCAAAGGTGTAAGGAAACGGCGGCCCCTGTGCGATAGCAGAGGCTACCGCCGACTTCAGAAAATTCATCGTATACTGGCTAGTATACTACACCTTGAAGTCGCCACTTTTTTCTAAAGATGCGGTTCGAGTTGACTGAAGTCGCCGGTTAGAAAAGGCAGATAAGTGATTAAGTAATAATAGGGGAGGGTTGCTTCCTTCTGCAGCGTTGCCAGCCGTCGAGAATTAATTGCTACAGGTAACAAGCCCCCCCCCCATCCCCCCAGCCTCTAGCTCTAAGAATATCCGCGACCCCTCGACGTTGTTTCCCAGGCACCAATAAAAAAACCCCTAAAGAACCGTGTCCACAACGAGCACAGCACCCTGGCCCCGCACTAACCCCACCTTAGCATAGTGCGGCTCAAGTCGGAACGCCGGACATTTGAACCCGTATTATGTTAGCCGAGACAGACTATACAATAGAAGTACCTCCACTCAGAGGGTTTATGATAGGACCTTGATGATATAGGGGGCATCACAAAAAGAGTAAACTCCCCCCCCCCCAAGAAAATTCATTGCAAGCCTTGCTAACCTGTCGTTTGTGACAAACGGTACACTCACACGCTTAATTCATGAGGCCTACCGAGGTGTAACTAAAAGTTCTAAAATAGGGGTGAAGCTGCCCCCAGAACTGATGCTATACCTACAGAGTCTCTCGAACCCCCTGAGGATTTAAATTGCTCACTTGGTCGCTCCACATTAAACGTTATGACGGAGCTTTATATACGCGACAAAGCCACTCCTAACCAAACACCCCGAATCAAGGCTTCCACCCGCCGGTCCGCGTCCTGAACAGGCCCTCGGGATCCAGCTCGGCGGCGACGCGCCTCGCGAGGGCCGCCTTCTCCGGCCTCAGGCGCGCGAAGTAGTCCTGGGCGTAGAAGGCATCGTTGGCGAAGAGCGGGAGGTACAGGCCGCCGAGCTCCCCGGGGTGGGCGTCGGCGTAGCTGCGCGCGAGGTTGCGGACGCCGCCGTACGTCGCGCGCATGGCGCGCTCGACGCGGTCATAGGTGAGGGCGTCGGGGAACAGGAAGCTGTAGCTGAGCTCGACGACGAGGCGGTCGGCGTCCTCGTCGAGGTCGATGAGGTCGCCGCCCTTGGCGCGCGCCACGGCCGCGAGGCGCCGGGGCGCCGGCTGCAGCGCCATGCTGGCGATGAGCCCCGGCTCGGCCTGGACCATGTTGCTGGTCGCCACCCAGTGCTTGTAGAACGCGCCCAGGAACTCGGGTCCGTCGGCCGCGCTCGGGAGCGGGACCATCTCCGTCCCGATCTGGTACGCGCTGCCCTTGAGCACCGCCCAGTTGTTGCCGCTGATCAGCTCGCTCATGCTCTGCGTCTTGGCCGTGTTGATGAAGGGCCCGATGCTGGTGAAGTTGTCGAAGATGCCCGTCGGCGGCTCTGGGCCGTCGTAGAACACGAATACCTGTCGTCGCTTCCGGTTAGCTATTGCTCGCGCAACAGGTTCGAGGAAGGATGTCTGCGCTGTCTTTTGATGCAGATTGGGGGGGGGGGGGGGGGGGTGCCCCCCCCG
>QJNS01000321.1:0-75248 GCA_004154925.1 Monosporascus cannonballus | reverse complement strand
TACCGGGGGTGCATAAAGTAGCCTTGTTTCAGTAGGTGATCAAACTAAGCCAAGGCTTAGCTGTTTGATCGACTTCAGCTGGGTCTGACATGTCCCAGGAGCATATGATGTTCATGGAGTGGCTGACGTCTTTTATATCCAAGTACTGCTCGTCTTCAATCCTAGCATATCTAGTTTCTTGGTCTGAGACCGGAGTATAGTAAGTAAGAAATAGGATTTTTATATAAAATTAGCTATTCCGGACATCATCATCATTATTTATTATTATTAGTATTATTATTATTATTATTATTATTACAATTATTATTATTATTATTATTATTATTATTATTATTATTATTATTATTATTACAATTATTACTATTATTATTATTATTATTATTATTATTATTATTATTATTATTATTATTATTATTATTATTATTATTATTATTATTAATTATTATTATTAATTATTATTATTAATTATTATTATTAATGTTTAACGCCAGAGGAGCAACGATGTAGCGGCTCCAGAGCCTCTCTTGGGGCATAAATGGCGTGCTAGGCTAGAACTTACATTATATAACAGTACATAGACCCCCATCTAGCAAATCAAGTCCGAAGACATATCGCTGAGGCGATGCGAACTGCAACCTCCTTACGGCCGAATAGAGACAGTCTTCAACTTCTATTTCTTCTATCTTTTTATAAATCCTAAAATATTTGGTCCTCGTTAAGGCTCTTCCAGGCCGTATGTTCTCCATTCCGTAAAACTCGGAGCTACGCGCTCTCGCGTGAATTGAATGTGATAAATAAAAAGAAAATTCTATAATCAAAAACCGAAATCCATAACTTTAATGCCAACATTATATTTATCCTTATTTTTCTTCTCTATGCTCTCTTCTTTTAATCCGCTTTTATCGAGGGCAAATAATGTTATAAAAGCTAGTTACCTTGTGAAACTACAGCTCCTATGAGGATGAGGCTGGTAGCCGACCAGCCACCGATCAGCCACCGACCCACTTACTAGTATAAATCCACCATCTGGCAGCTAGTGGGAAACGCCAGATGGAAGTAACCTAATACACTTACTTCTTGAAATCTGCTCTACGACTGGTCGGAGATCACCTCACCCTAGCTCACAGCTGTCCATTATCTTACATACCTCATGAAACTCCTTAAAGTTCTAAGAGCTATTTATCAATATTTCTAGGTATAATTTCTCTTCTTTTCCCGATCTAGGTCGTTAGCTAGGCCTATAGGGCCCTTGTTTAAAGGTAACTTATGCCTTTTTACAACGAACTAAATATTATAAATGTTTTTCCCGTACAAACACTTTATATTCGTATTTCAATATCTGAATTTGCGATAATACTTCGCGAAATCTCCATAGCCGGTTCTTATAGTAAAGTAGTAATGTAATGCTAATCTGGTAAACGCTTTTAACTTCTTAAAATAACGGATATAATACTCCAAGTCCTAGCTTCTATATATCTTTACGAAAGCTTATCTTTGATTTACAGCTACTATTATTTCCGTAACTCGCGTATAATCTTTTTAGCAAATAACGTCACTCGTACCTAGTAAATATACAATTCTTATCAACGTCTTTTAATTACGCTCTTATTTTTGTCAATTTGGCCGCCGGCTCGTTTTCTACTATATTACAGTATTCTGGGCATCACATTACCTATACGTCATATGTCCCTGCCGTGGCGTTGAATTTCAAATACACCTATTAAAAGGATATCGCTACGTTTACTCGTAAGCTCTAGATTACTCCAGTATTATCCAACCAAACTTAAATACGACACCTGTTGAGATTCAAAAGTGTTAAAATTACGCACTATAAATCTTTTCGAACGTTTATTACCTTTACGTTAAAGTTAATCGAAATAAAGTCGAACTTGTTACACCCTATTGTTGTTACGGCCTTGTCTACCATAGCAGCTCCAGTGTATATATACAGCTGTAAGCACTAGAATGATTGCCACAATTGCGATCATTTCACCGATCTTTTGCCCTGATAGCGTAATAGTATGGTACAGCCATAACAATCGTGTTACGACCCAAGCCAGCTGGGCCTGCGAAAACGGTCCAGCCAAGACCACGAAGTTGCGCTAGATCAAGGTTACGTAATCGGTGCTCAGCGGGTCTCAACTGAGCACGACTAAGCAGCACTGAGCGCCCGCTTAATAATTGCCTCATCGTGATCAGGACCCCATTTTGGAGGTTGTGGCTGCGCCTGCGGCGCAGCAGCCGTAACCACGGCTATAGCTTTTGATCAAGAAATATCTGTTTAAGATTTAATATATTAATTAAACCCCTTTAAAAATTATTTCCACAAAAATAATAAAACCTTTAAAATAAGGCTTAATAATAAGTTAAAATTTTTTGGCTTTAATTAATACCGTTTTATGCAAATTCGTAAAATTTATTAATAATAACTTTTGTAATATATATTAATTACGAAATTCTTAACGTTATAATTTATATAATTTAATTTAAAATTAAAATCTTTATTTTTTAATATATTTTTAATTTTAATTAAAATAAGAAATTAATTATTAAATAAGGAAAATAACTTAAAATTATAATTAATATCCATTATAATTTTTATTTGCTTTTAGGCCAATATAATAGCAATATAATTTTACGAATAAAAATAATAATATATAAAGATTAAAATTAATTATAATAAACCTTAAAACATATTTTTTTCTTAATTAATTAATTACGCGTAATATATTCGAAAATTTAAAATAAATATTTTAATTTTTTAATTATTTAATTTTCCAAAATAAACGTTTATTTTTATTTAATATTTTTACCGGTTTTTTATTAATATAAATATAATTAACCTATATGCTAATATTATATATACGGCCGATAACCTTATTAAAACTTTACGCCGTTAATTTATTTGCCTTATATTAAACGTTATATTTAATAAAAAAGGTTATATTTTACGGAAAAAACAAATTAATATGATATATAATCTGGTTTTCGGAAAATTTCATATTCTTTTCGTTATTAAAATAAATTTTAAATTTTTTTTAATTATTTAAGTTTTTTGTTAATAACCAATTTAATTATTATCCAGATCGTATTATTAATTAAATTAACGAAAAACTAAAAAGTTTTTATATTAATAATTCTATATTTTATTTTTATCTTAATATCGGGAAATACAAAAAAATTTAATTTAGAAATATTCGACCGTATAATTGCCGGAAAACATAACTATATTATTTTTAATCTTAAGTAAATATCGAACAATTAATTTTAAATTATTATATTAAATTTTATTTTCGAACCATAATATGGTTTAAATATAGTTAATAAAATATATTTATTATTAAAATAACAAAATTTCCAATTTTAATATATTAATATCCGTAATTTATATTTTATTTTCCTTATTTATATATATTAATTTACGTATATAATAATTACGAATAATATTATAAAAAGAAAATTGCGAAATATGGCGGTTTTCTTTAAATCGGCGGCTTAATTAAATTTGGTTATAATGCTGAATTCCGGCATTTTAATATTAAGCGTTCCGAAATTAATATTATTATTTTCCTTATATCTAAAAGTTAAGGTTTAAATTAAAGGTATTTAAATTTCCTAATAATTAATATATTTAGATTATTAAATAATATCCTTTTAATTTAATTTAATGATTTACGTTTTATTATTAAAATTATTATTTATATTAATAATAAGGTAAAAATTATAAATATTTATAATTATTTAATAAAGATCATAATAAATTGGAAATATTCGTTAAAAATTATAAAAAAATATATTAAATTTATAATTCCAAAATACCTTATAAAACTCAAATTCGAATATATAATAATTTAAAATAATGCGATAATTTTATTTATATCATTATATTTATTATTATTTTTAAATTAGGTGTAAATATCCCGAATATTAATTAAAAAATATAATAACATATATAATAAAATTTATTAATTAAGAATTTATAATAATAATTTAATTAAACGATTTATAACTATAAACGATTAAATATAATTAACTATAAATAAATTATGTTATTTATATTTTATTAAGTATTTAATAAATATAAAAGTAAATCGTTTATTTTGGAAAAAAATAAAATAACCAAAAAAATTTAGGACCGGCAAATTAAAAACCGTATTATCTATAAAAACAAAAAGGTCGTAATAAAAAGTAATATAATGGATTCGGATAATAAAAAAACGATACGTAATTTATCGAAAATAATCCCGATTAAGATAAATTAATTATCGAATTTTAATTTTAATTTTCGGCCTGTTAAAATATTACTTTTAAATTTTTGAAATAACATAATTCTAATTTCCGGTACCGGATAAAAATAAGACCTTAATAGTATATATTATTTAACGGCAAATATGTAAGTAAGGCAAATTTGGCATATTTAAAAAAAATATAATTATTATATTAAGAAAAAACCGTAATAATATAATTCCAACTGGATTTTGTTATAATATATATATACTTAATTATTTTTATATATCCGAATCCTTAAATTCGAAAATATCCGCGTAAAAATAATTAAAAGCCGGTTCGGTAAAGGCAGTTATTTAGGAAATAATAAAGTCCTAATATGAATAACGGGCGAACGAATTATTTTTTATACGGTCGTTTCCGTTTAGCGGTAAAAAACAAAATGGATAATTATTTTTATTAAGTTTAAACAATCTTTATTGAATAAATTCCTGAATAAATTAAACAAAATTAAAAGTTTATACTTAATTTAAAATATGATCGAATTAATTAAAGCAGTTTTTAAGATCGATAAATAATAATATTAAAATATTTTAAAAAATTACTTATTTTTTGCGTTATATTTAATATACCAAAAAGTTATATTTTCGATTTTATAAAAACATACGTAATTTTTTGCAAACGGTAAAATTCGTTTAATTAAAAATAACGGCGTTATATCCTTATACCGTAAACCGATTTATATAGATTACGAATTATTATTATATTATAAGTTTAATAAATATTAAAAAAAGTTATAAAACCACCATAAGTTACGTCCGGTTTTAATTAAAGTATACCGTATACGATTATTCGGTTTAAACCGGCCGCTAACGATTTAACGGTAATCCTTATAATTTAAATATTAAACCGGCATATAATTTATACGTTTTTATAATTTAAAATCGTAATTGCGGTTATAACGACGCTTATATTTATATGCATAATTTATAACGTACTAAGTAATCCTGATAAAAAGCTTATTTCGTGTTTTTTATTTATAACGTCGGCGTAAAACCTAATATTCCTTAATATTTCTAATTTTTTATCCTTTTTCTTGTTACCGGATTTATATTTGCATAATTTATTTACTTTTATATCGTTACCGGAATCGCCGGTATTACCAAAACGTATTAATTTGCAACCTAACGTTATAAATAATATATCGGAACAAAAAGCCGAAATAATAATCCCTATCAAAATTAAGAAATTACGTGCTAAGAATAAATGGTATTTATCAGATAATAATAATAATGGTAAATTAAAAAATAATCGTAATATTAAGTTAAAAAATAAAAAATACAATTTTATCGATATTAATTAAAGCCGATAGCAAAAAATATGTTCGGTTTTCATATGGCGTTACGGTTATAAAATGCGATAATTATAAATAGTTATTTAATATTAATTAAAGTTATTAATACATTATTTATTTATAAAATTCGTTATTTTTATTAATTTTTAATTTATTTAATTTTATACGGGATATTAATTCGTTTTCATCCGAAGTAATTATATGCCGTAATAAATATATAATAAATATTTTTAGCTGGAAAATTTAAAAACATTTGGTATTACGTAATTTAAATTATACTTTATTACGGTTATTAGCAAATTATCTTTTTAATTTATAACTTTTGATTTACGACGTCGAATTAAAATTTTTTAAATCTTAATTTATAGTTTTTTCTTTCGAATTTGTTATGTTAATTCTTAAAATGTTTTTACTTTTTTTAACGTTTGAGGTACCTTGGTTTAGGTTAAATAATTAAGGTAAAAAGTTAACTATGCGGGTAAATAAATAATATAAATATATTTTCGTTAATATTAAAAAATATTTTTTTGTTATTAATATAATTATTCTGGTATCCCGTTTTCTTTAAATATTAATTCGAAACGTTTAAGATTTCGAATTTATAATAAATTCTTATTAATTACGTTTTATAAATTTATTTTCCTGTAACTAAAATTAATATCTGTCAGCGTACGGTTCTAATTAACATTTTTCGGAACCGTCCGTATATTTTGTCATTATTCTATTACAAATTTTGGTAATTATTTCTTTTTCGAATTAGGGTTTTTTAATTCCTTTAATAAAGGTTAACGGCCGGCTTTAGTTTTTTTCCTTTTACTGCGTTTTTTTGTCGGCGAACTATGTTTCCGGCTGGTTTTAAAAATTCCTTTATATCAAAATTTTATATAAATATAATAATAATCGGATATTTCGGGTAACCGCCGAAATCCTTAATAATAATACCAAATATGTCGCAATATTTAAAAATTTAATTTTTATATAAAGTTATTTATTTGGCAGCTAATTACGTATAATTATGGATTTTCTTTTTGTTTAACATTATGAAAATAACGTCCATATAATATATACCATAAGATATATTGCGGTTTTATATTTCTTTTAATCGGAACCATAAAATTACCATATCCCTAATATTATTTATATTATATAAATTATTATAAATTATTAATTCCCGAAAACGGTTCATGGCCCGAATTATATGGTTTTTTAAAGAATATGCGTCGATTAAATTTATAATATAAAAAACGTTTATTTCGCGGTTTAAAAACACATTATTTAATATTCCGTATTATCCGTATTAATAATTTTATTATTATATTCTAGTATAACGAAAAAAATAAATAATACTATATATTATTTAATAACTTTTTATTAATTATATATATATAATTAAGGTTCCGGAATATTTATTTAAATATTATTCCGAAATTATCGTAAATAATATATATATTAATATATATATAACAGTAAACAGGTTCTACCTTTTAATATATAATATTAAAATTGTATCTAATAATTATTTGGCTTAAGAAAACTTTATTTTATGAGCTAGAGTAAGGTTTAAAAGGACGGTATATATAATAAGAAATAAGGTACAGAAAAAAATGCCGTAATTAATATAATTTGTATCGAAAATTAACTTAAACCCGTTACGATTTTTATATATACTTTAATTTTTTGCTAATTTACCATATATTTTCCGAATACGATTACAGTATTTTACTATATTAAACGGTAATAATATTATTATAATAACTATATAATATTAAATATATATAACTTAACAATTATAATTAGAGAGTTTAATAATATTATAAATTTACCGCTATAAATTCGGCCTAATTAAAAATAAAAATATAAAAAATATATAAAATATAATAAATAAAATAAAATTCGTATATAAAATAACTATTAAATATATCATTAATATTAATAAAAGATATATAAGGATTTATAATATATAAATAAGGTTTAAGAATAATTAATAAGTTATAAAGATATTTTAAGGTAAAATATATAATTAAAATTAAAATATATATAAATTTTAAATTTATATAATTATAAATATATAAATTATTAAGTTTATATGGGCTATTAAGTATAAATAAAAAAATTAATAATATTTTTTCTTATAACAAAATAATAATATATAAGAAAAAAACTTAATAACCATATATAAATTATACGAAATTTATATTTTATTATAAAGTTTTAATATAATTTACAAAATTATTTCGATTAAATATATATGAAATATTATTATTATAATTATTAAATATATAATTAAAATTTTTTAATTAATTATAATCTTTTATAATTCCAAATATTTATTATATTTTAATATATACAAATACGTTATTTATGATATTATAATTATTAATTACTTTTTTTTACTTAATACCCAAAATCCATATTATAATATATATCTTTATATATTTTACGATATTATAAAAAACAAATAAATTTTTTACCGATATAATAAAAGTAATTTCTGTTATAATTCCCAATAATATATTTTGAATAAATTTAAAAAACTGTATTTGTCTAATTAAAAAAATTAAATTTGTTATTAATATTTCCGCAAAACAATTTGCCTCCGAAAAATAACCTTAAAAACGGGTAATAAAATTTCAGATTAAAAAGTACCCGGAACCGGTTTTAAAATAACTTATGAAAAAGTAAAACCGATAGCGTAATCCTAATTAAAATATTTTTATATTAATTAAGTTATATTCGATTATGTTAAGATAATAGATATTTCTTACGGAAAATGCATATTATGCGTAACCGATTTCAAATACCAGATATATATTATAAGGTTATATTAATATAGCGGAAAATTAGAAGGAAATAAGTACCTTACGTTTTGGTATTAGTGCAAATATATATTAATTAAAAGCATTTTACGATTATTAAAAATTTATAAATTCGGTAATATTACGAAAGGCTTATTTTATAAATAGGATTTTGTATTACGAAAAAATATAATATTTATATAAGTATTAAATATTAATAATATAATTCGAAATATTTTCGTAATAATAACCGGTAAAATAAAATTTACGTTATAACGGATTTTGCCGGTTTTATAAGTTATTAAATTTTTAAATTAATTACGGATTTTCGATTAATTACGATTTTCGTAATTTAGCAAAAATATTATATAAATTAAATACCGTATAAATAATATAAAAAAAGTTTATAATTTTATAAATTAAGCCGTTTAATTAAAAAATATCTATTATCTAATTATTTTATAGATATTATAATTTACGGAATTATGCCGGTAATAAATATGTAAATTACGTATAAAAACGCAATAAAAATTATTTATACGTAATTCCCAAATATTCGGCATTATTATATAATCCGAATAAAAATTTTAAACATTTTAAACGCAAATATTACGTTTGAAATAAATAAGATTTTAAAACCAGAAAAGGTAAAAAGAATTATTAATATATAAGTTAAAATAATTCGCTAAAAAGGTAAAACGTAAGGAAAAACTTTTAGAAAATATTTAAAAACGTTAATTAATATATTAATTATAAACAAGGTATACCAATTAACTCGAATTTATGCGTTATATTTAATTTTAAGTAATAAGATATTTTTATATAACTTTAAGAAAAATAAAGTATTTAAATAGGATATAATTAATTAAAATTATGTAAAATATCAATTTAATTATTCATCTTAATTTTATTGATAATTATATTATGTATTATATTTTGAAATATTATTTTTTTATTTATAATTTTATTACGAGAAAAAATAAATTACGTTAATATATAAAATAATTCCGAAATTAATTAATTAAACTTATATAAGTAATAAAATTATATTAATATTAAAATTATAATATATGTATTATATTATTTATAACAAAATATAAAGTAATAAACAGGTAAAAAATTATATTAATAATTTGTTTTCGTTTAATACGTCTTTATTTTATTTATTCGATAATAATAAAAACGATAACGGATTACTTTAATTAAAATTATTAATTAAACTATCGACGATTTATGCCATAAAACTATAACTTTTTTCCGCATATACGATATTACGATTATCCGGAACCAATTTATTTATAATAAATTCGGTATTAAAAATTTGTCGGGTAATTAAATTAAAATTACTTATAAATTAATATTCGTTTTTTACTGTATTTAATTAATTAAGCTTATTTACGTCGTTAATAATAAATCTAATATTATTAAAATCGATAAACTTAATTTTTATAATTTTACGGCCTATAACCAAAGTATTTTCGGATTTTGAATTATCCTTTTTAATCCGAAATAAATATCCTTTAATAAGCCAGAAATTCCGAAATAAAAAATAAACGGATTCGAAAATTTCGTTACGAAAATCCCGAATAACGTAATACTTATTTGGCAAAAAATATAACGGATATAAAATTTGCATTATAAAGATATACGGTATTTAACTAAAAACGAATTTCGAAAAAAAATAATATTAACATTATATATATTATTTTTAAACCGGCAAAATTCGCCAATAAATTACAGATTATAATGTTTGCCTTTTCGATTAAATACTTTATATATATATTTTTTAAAAATTTTTATCGGAATAAAACTTAATATTAGAATCAAAATAAAAAGTAGTAATTTAATACTGTAAAATGTAATAATTAATTAAGATAAAATATTTTTTTGTCGTAATTAAATTAACCGGCATTATAAAAAATAGTATTATCGGTATTAATTACTTAATATAATTAACGTTATTATATCGTATAATATACGAAAAATATAAATAAATTTAATTTATTTAAAAAGCCGGTAATAATTTTATAATCTTTTATTAATAAAAACGGTATTAATTAACGGTTAGTTATTATTTTTAGTAAGATTAAAAAGATTATTATTTTATAAAATATCGACCGTATTAAAAATATTTCCGGCCTGATAATTATCTGATAAAAGGGTTTTATTTAGTAAGTTTTAATTAAAATTATGCCGCTTAAAAATAATATAAATAAATTATATTCCCGAATTAAAAAATGAAATATATACGAATTATTTATTAAATTATTTATATTATTAGGTAACGTATTATTAGTAAAAAATAACAGAAAACTTTCGTTAAAAAATATTGATTTATTAACGGATTTTAATTATAATATTATGGTATTTCTTTAATCCATTTAGCGTAACCAAAATATTTAGAAAATATGTTATACGTAATAAATTTAAATTCGGTAATTATTAACCGGAAATATATATATTTTAATAATTTGGTAAATTCTGTTTTCGAAAAAAGGTTTTTAATTAAGGTATTCCGGAAAGATTTATATATATGAAACATTTTTATGATAAATAATTAATATCGGACGCGTAATTTCTGTACAAATAATATAAATATGCAAATATTATATATATAAAAGACACAGAATTTGAAAAACATAAAATTTCGGCGATTTTTGACATAATTATATTATCTTATTTAGAAATAACCGATTTATTTTTAAAATTATTTATATTTTATCTGTCCTAGTTATATTATTAAATTAATAAATACATATAAATATAAATAAAAAGTTTATTAATATATAAAACAAAATAATATTAAAAAGGAATTACCGTTTCTTATCGTATAAATCGGGTATTTCGATTTAATTAATCTATATTTTCCGAATATAACTAATTATTTTTAAATTATTATAAATACGATAAAAACGTTTTAAAAACGGATAAAATTATTTTTCTTTAAATTTATATATTCCTTAAAAGTTTTTTAATAAACGTGATATATACCGTTACTAATACCTTTATTTTCGTTAACTGCATTTAACGAAATCAAACCGCGTTTATTATATGATATACGTTTTAATTTGGGAAAATTAAGGGATTTTTATTTATTCCGTTTATAAAACGCACTAATAAAGATAAAAAATAAAATTCGGATAATATTAATTACAAATTATTAAAAAATATTTAATAATATCAGATATTATTAAAACGTTTTATAAAAGCATTTTACTTTATAATATTAATTAAATTAAAATATAACTTACTTTAATCCTTTTTTAAAGATACGGCTATAATAACAAATAATGGCAATAATAAAATTCCGCATAATAATACCGTATTAAAACGTTATATTACGAATATAATTTTAAATATTAAAATTATCGTACTAAAATACGATATCGTCGTATTATACCTAATTATATAACATAATTTATTTTAATTAAAACTATATTATTATAAAGGAATTAATGCGATTACCTTAATTTCGTTTATTAAGTAAATTATATCTTTATTTAATATATAATAATTTTCGTAAATACTTAAGTTTTTTAACATTTTAATATTATTCCGTAATAAGCCTAAAAATAATAAAAACTTACTTAATAAATAATTTAAATAACTATTATTAATTTTAAAAATTATCTTAATTAAAATAATTAAAACCATAAAAAAGGATATATAAAAATGTCCGGATCGTTATTATTAAAAAATCGTTATGTTTTCCTTTTCGTATTATACGATTGTTATTTTTTCTTTAAATATAAAATTATTTTATTTAAAAATTTAAATTAATTAGGAGCAAATGTTTTTATAAATCGTTAACTTTCGTTTAAGGTAATATAAATTATTTTAATTTTAAGTAATAATCTTTTCGGCGAACGGCGAAATTTAAGCTTTTTCAAAAAAGCTATAAGTTTTCCGTATAATATATTATAATATTTACGTATAACGGGATTCTAATTAATCGGAATTAAAAATTCTTATTAATCTTCGTATATTAACAACTTTTCGCATATATTTTTTTTAAAACGTTAATTAATCGGCTAATCCGAATAATTAAATTATGCGATCGGCTATTATTTTCGCAAAAAACCTAATTACGAATAAAAGTTTCAAACGTTATATTAGATTTCTTATATTAATACCAAAAATCTAATATAAACGTACGTACATTTTGTTCTAAAAACGTAACGCAATAAAATTAAGAAAATTCAGATTTATCGTATTTTAAAAAGGGAGATAATAACGTAACAAATTCGGATTATAACTAATAAATACGTTAGGGATTGAAAATAACAAATAAATTTTAATTAAGACCAAAATAATATTAATAATAAGCTATATTTAAGGCAATCGTATAAATATATATATATATCGTTACAGAAATATTTTATTATTAAATTATTACAAATTTTCGTTTTTTTAAAAAAGCAAAAGTACCAAACGAAAAAGTTATTGCGTAATTATAACTTAAGCCTTACTGGCTTATTACGGGGATTTGGGATTTGATTAATTAATATTTAGCGTTGTGGAGCGGTATTTAAGTAACTTTGAAAAAATTGAGAAAACGAGCCAGGGACGTCTGAGCTAGCTGAGGTAACTTAATAAGGCTTTGCTGAGCAAAGATAAGCAGTACTAAAGAAATCAGAATATATACGCTTATCATTTCCATAATTTAGATAACACCAATTTCCAATAATAATTCGTTACTTAAAGTACCCTTGGTATTACCAAACGTAACATATTACTATATTCATTGTTCAGATTCCCACGATACTTCTGCTAACATAAACTCGTACGACTAAGGTTTAATAGTTGGTTAAATCCCTAGCTGGTCACAAAATCGTCAGAAATTTTTTATCCGAGTAAATTGTAAATCTGTAACCCACTATGTTACCTTCCTGTAAACTACCCGTAAATACCACTACGTCACTAAAAAGAAGTTCGCGGCACTAATTTTTAAAAACCTTTACCGCTTTAATTTTGCTTAATCTTTTAGTAAGATTTTGTTTAAAGTCTAAAGAATATGTTAAAAAATACTAAAATTGGCCTACGTATAGTCGGATTGCAAAAGTCGCGGTTTAGTCTCCACTTTTCACATTCTCCACTATTATATTTTAATTTTCTTTATTAATAACTTCAAAGTTTTTGAATAAATTAATATATAATTTAAAACCTCAACTATTTTATCTGTTTTGCATATAATTATATCTTTTTTTGTAAGATATATGGTAATTGCATATTGCACACCTAATATTTATTACCTTATCTAAATTTTAAAAGTTTAATTATTTATATTTTATATTAAGATATTACGTTAAATTTTTATATAATAAATTCCAAAAAAAACCTAGTTCTATATAAAAACTCACACTTCTTAACATACGTCGAAGGTTGTAACGGCTAGGCGGTTAAACCAACTATTAAACCTTAAGTCGACGGGTTTATGTTAGCAGGAATATCGTGGGAATCTAAGCAATAAATATAGTAACGTGTTACGTCTCGTAATATTAAGGGCACCTTAGATAACGATATTGTATTGCAAGCTGAAGTTATCTGAATTATGGAAATAATGAACGTATATATTTTGATTTTTCGGTCCTTATTAAGCCTGGCTTTATGGGCTTTACCATCGATCCTGTTGAGCCTGGCTCTATGTGCTTTACCATCGATCCTGTCGAGCCATTACGTAACTTGACCTATCTCGATTAGTCGTTTTCCTGTTGCGACCGTTTTCCGAGGCCGCAGCTTGTCGGGTCATAACAACGATATAAATACATAATATATATTGAGTTAATTTTAAAAGGTTAAAGTTTTGCTTAATTTTGAACAAAATTTACGTAGCGAAAATAAATACCATTCCGGATAAATAAAAATTAATTAAAAATCAATTAATATAATGTTTTGAGTATAACATTAAAAGTGAAAATGCTTTTTAAAATTTTTATAGTATTACGTAAAATATTTACCCTTATATTTTTAATCGATTTTTATACTGCTTTTTAACAATTATTTCAATTTATTAACTTATTTTCATATATATATAATGTCACTGTAACATATAGTGTGGAAATATCTACAGAATTACATTTTACATATTATTATTATAATATAAAGTTTGGGAAATATTCGAGGGGGAAATCTATGAGTTTGTATGGAAAAATGGAGTTTACCGAGACTTTTGCACCACCACTGTATCTACGACAGCAGCTTAACAGCTATTTGCACTTTAATTCTTAATATGCGCGTATTTCCTGCTTTACGACCTCGGGCGATTTTAAATAGCTCCGTTCGTTTAGCTGACAAGTGATCTTCGTTTATCGTCAAACCTCTTTATTCCTATCAATCCGCAATCCCTTGCCTCGGTACATACGTACGCGTATACGTATGTTAACCAATGCCTTCGCCCACTGTAGCATTAATAGAGGTTCTATAATCAGAAGATGGACAGCCTCCTAGCGGATATCTAATTTGGAAGCTTGCTACCGCCTAAAACAACGCCACGCAATAAAAAAAAATTGCACCTTAAACTAACTCCAACTACGTTCCAATTTCTCGGTCTATCGGCATACGCATCCGTTCACTCCAACTACGGTTCGACCTCCTCCGGAAATATATCCCATCCGCTAGCAATACCCTATCTGACGTTATTTCTTAATACTCTAAATACAACCTGTTTTATTCTATTTTCTATGATTTAATGCTAAATCCTCCTTTTAACAAAAAGTCTCTAGGATCTTATCGCGATAATCCTAGTACAAATAAAAGATGACTAAAATCCTATTCGTCGGCGATACCCTACTCGATATTAACTATTTCATCTAAATAGGTTGACAGCTACCGGTTTCTGGGAACGTGTATAAGCCTACCCTGTTACTCATGTGCTAGAAATTAACGTTTTAAATGCGGTTTTCAACTAATTATTACAATTAGAATAATCCGTTTCTTTGTATCGTTATAACCTGGCGGAATAATAATAATAACAAAATACTATACTGCCTTGTTTATAGAATTTATATTTAAAATAGGTGTTTTAATTAATAAACATGGTATTAAGCACCTTCTTATTACAACAGCCCAAAAAAGCGAAATAGCAGATAATTTCAAATATAACATAACTACTAACTATTTATAGGTCCACATTTATATTTAAAAATATAAGTATAATTTGCTACTTTATGTAAATATATATCTATTTTGTTTTAAAGCTATAATTATGTTTTTTATTAAGAATCGATGTTTTACACAGAGTTATATTTATTATAGTTTCCATAGAATTTATATTGATAACATTGTAAAGATGAGCAAAGATTGAATTATTTGAGATTAATATATTAATATATATATAATTGTTATAGTCAGTGCTAACAGTAATTTAAAAGACAGTTATAAGCGCTACGAATAGTTAGAAACTGTTATAAGTTGCGTAATTGAGCATTTACAAACACCGTATTACGCGTAAATTTATTGTAAATTGTAACGTTGCAAAGTAAACGACGAAATTTATAAAAAAGAGTAACGACTAATAAACAAAATATATAAAAATGCGAAATAATTATAAAAACAATACAAAACTATTTAGTACTTTTCTTCTAAGAAGAGGAATTAAAATAAAATCTAATTACGTAATTATCTTTTATGATTAAGACAAGTAATACGTCTTTAATACTTAATATTTTCGATATTTTTATTAATATAAACTAAACTTTCTAGGTTGAATAATTTATTAACTCTTTGAACGTTACCTATTGAAAAATTTTATTTTATAATAATGTTAAACTTTCAATAATAGCGTTTAACAATATTTCTTTAATTTAAGCGGTTATTTAATAAATATAAAAATATATTGCTTAATTAAGAACAGTGTTTTAATAAATACAAAAAGAATAAATTCTAAATAATATCAAAATTAAGGTATTAAAATCGTAACCGTGTAAGGTAAAAGAGAATATACCAAGTTTATTAATTTAAATTCGTATATATTTAGATTTTTAAGAATATTTGAATTCAAGTAACAGAGTTTTAATAATTATATTTTTTGTTAAAAATAAGTGAAGTTTATTTAAAACTATAATAACAAATTCACTAAAATAAATTAAAAGAACGCTATTAATTTTACTTAAACTCCTTCGCTAATTAAATAGAATCTATCAATACAATTCGTATTAATTTCGAAAATTCCCCAAAAAACAAATAATACTGTAATAATTTTTTAGAAATTTAATAACTAGACTCGGCCTTTAAATACGTTATTATTTATAAGAATCTGATGGTTAAAAAAGCCAAAACTAAAATAAAAAATAAAAACATCTTAATTAAGATATATTACCTAAATATAAAAATGAAACGCAAAAAATAAAAGTTTTTATATTAAAATATCCAACATGTTCAAATAATTACTAGAAAAACATTTAAAATTGATAAATATTAATAAAAACGATAATGTAGAGGAAACAAATAACTAAATATAGAGATTAAAAGATTTAAAGCTTAACTATAATAAAAAAAGTAAAATATTACCGATGCTCTATAATATTTAGCTAAAACTTATAAAATTAAAGTTATAAAAAGGTAAAACGACCAACAAATCTTTTACTATAATTACAATAAAAAGATCTATAATCAAAAAATAAAAACATTATCGGCAACTACTCGACTTTAAAGCGAGGCTCTATAGGACAAAGATCAAATCTATCTTAACTATAAAAGCCATAGATTAGTTATCGTATTCGAAGATACTGGGTATAGTATCTCTCGTGCAAATTATATCATGTAATAATTTTCTGTATATTTTGCTCAGACCAAAAAATTTGGCTTGAACCCAAATGTATCTTACGTAATCAAAAAATACAAGTTCCTACTTGAAAACTTAAAAAAAAAGATAAATACCGATATAAAAAAACCGTAAAATAATACGATTTAAAAAGTACGATAGATAAAATTTAAAAAAGAATTTAAATTTAATTTCTAAATAACTTTAATACAAACAACGATAATTAAAAGATTATCCAAATCTAATAGCTTATAATAATAATAATAGTTACAGCAATAACAAAATCAAACGAGTTATTAAAGAGTAATAACCTTTTAGCTCGAAAAAAATAGGTATTTTATATTAGCGAAGATAAAATGCTGCGAGTAAATAAAAAGGAAACTAATAAATGAATTATCATATTATAAATTTATACATATTATGACTTACAATCGGCGTAACTGTATTGTATATTAAAATTGATAAAATTATAGAGTATAACGTATTAAGCGTATATAAAAAAACGTTTTAATTATATTTGCTGCGACAAAGATTGTTACAATCACTAATAATGCTACTATCTTATGAAAACGCCGATAAATGAATAATAATAATATATAATTAACCTAACAAGTTTTTATCTTTCTACAATAATTACAAAAATTATTACGATTAATAAAGTTATTAAAATTAAAGAACTTAATATATTATATAATTATAAAATCTATATATTCGATTATAACATATTGGTAATTCAAATTGATATTTATTTAGATCTTTTAACATAAAAATTAAGTAAAAGATTAAACTGATAATAGAAAAAAACAATTAAATTTAGCGCATAATATTACGATAAACTGCTAGTACTAAGAAAATATTTCGTGATATAAATTTCATAAGTAAAGGGATAAATATAAACGAAACAAAAACGATTCAATTAATTGTAAAAATTAAAAACTTTACAACGAAATTCTAAATTTATAATAAGATTATAATTAAAATATTAAGATATAACGATATGTATAAAACCTCAAAAAATAAATTACTAATAAAAAAACCGCAATATCCCCTTGAAGGTTACAGGGCGCTAGTTGCAACAATTTTTCGCCAGCTTCTCAGCAACATTTTTTTATTCGCCCAGCTAACACAATCATCTTCCGAAAAAAAAGCTACCTTTAGCCACACCTATTCTGCACTATGATACAAGTACCAACACCGTTCATTGTTACAAATTGCAACACCGCATTCCAAGCAACAGGACGATATGTATCGAGCTAACTGTCGATTCACAATACCATCACCTGAAATTTAAAGCCCTATTCGCCATGTACCGCAATAAAAGTATCCTAAATAAGCCTAACACCTTACAAAGGATTTCTCTAAGGTTTTCTGGTATTAATTAATAAAACTTTCCATATTATTAATACGAAAATAATCTTTTCGAAGCTTTTCAATAATCGTTAAAAAGTGATCCGAAATATTGAATATTTTTATTAATTAATGTTTCACCAAAAACATTTTAATATATTTTTCATAAATATTTATTGTATTTCTACAATAAAAGTAATTATTTACAATAACGTAAAGAATTATAAAATATTATATATAAAAATATAAGTTATATTACTTTAAAGTTTATATTTTTATTTAAAGTTAACCTTTTATTAATTACCGAAATTAATGTTACTTATATTAAAATTATATTTGTAAATAATTCGAAATATTATATCCGTTTTTTCGTTTTATTTTCGAAAATATTACGGATAATAATTTTATATTTATTTCTTATTTTAAGTTTTTTTTGAATTTACGAGATGGTTTTATCGTTATTTACTTAATATTAAAAAATATAACTATAAAATTGTTAATTTAAACGATTTAATATATTTTATTATTAAGACTTAAAAATTTTCTCATTTAATTAAAATGTAAAAGAATATTTTTAATTTTTTAAAAATGAATTAATTATTTTGTTATTTGGAACATTCTTTAAATTAGGTTTATTATTATTAAGTTCTTTTGGCGTGATTATAAATGTAATTATACTAAAATATTGTTAACGGAATATATAATACGAAAGGCTATAAATATTCTTGACTTTATTTATAAAATAAAATATTATACGTTAAATTAAATATAAAATATTATTATTTTTTATCGTTTTTTTAAAAATTTGTATCCGTACAATATTAACGAAATTTCCGCTTTTACCTAGATAATAACCCGTTTACACTATAAGTAATTTACGATAAGCTAAAGCTTAGGCCTTAAAACTCGTATTTTCAGCTTTATTCGAGATCGTAATATTAAAAAATAACTTATCGTTATACTTTATGATAAATTTAGTTATGTTAAGATTAAATATTAAAACCCAAAAATTCAACATTTTCGTTTAGGTTTATTTAACTTGTTTATTATAACGTTGGAAAAGTAATCTACATTAATATTTTTAATTTTAAATTCGAAACGGGTAATGTATAATTTATTATTAATTCCGAAAAAAAGTTAATAATCGGATAATATAGAAAAAAGTATAAATAGAATTCATATTTATTAACCGAGAGGTTTTTACAATTATATACATAAATAAAAAAATAAATAAAGTTTTGTAACATACGTATTATATTATAGATAATTCTCATAACGTATTTTTTCTTTTTTTACTAAAGTTTACAATTATTTATTTACTATATTTATTTTTTAATTAATTAAAATAATATAAAAATAAAAAAGCTTTAAGGAAATACATTATAATAATTCTAGTTTAACTTTACGTTTATTGATAATTATTCACTTGCAATAAATTTTAATTACGAGGTTTAAAAATACGTTAAACAGGAAAATAGCTTTATTTATAAGGTTTTTTTATTCGTATTAAGGTTTAATTATATGATAAAAGTTTGTGATTTTATTTTAACATTTGCAATTTTCGTTTTCGTTTTATTTTTCTTAGAAAATTAACTGAAAACGAGGTATTAAATGAAAGAAAAAGATAACAATATCGTTAACGTTAACACTTAATGCACCTTCGCACCAGCGTTTCTGTGAAGTAACGCAACTTAGTAGAGCTTTAGTGGGCCTAATTGCTGTTCTTGGCGAATTGACCCGCTAAAAAATTGTTGCGACTAGCGCTTTGTAGCCTTCAAGAGGATAATAAACACCAAGAGTTATAACGAAAATGACTTCGAAAGGGTTTATATGTAATTATAATAAAAAAATAATTTATTACTATAAATGTAGGGATTAAAGAAAATTGATATACCGTAATAGTAAATTACGAAACTTTAAAAGTTAACTACGTTGTACTAAATATAACTATTAATATCCAAAAAAAACACTATATATTAATAAGCGCAAAAGAATAAATAATGAAATGGGAATGGGCTTCTTAAATGTATATGATATAGAACATTTGATTGGAGCTTGAATAGAAAAGGAATGATGAACGTGTCTTGCTTGCAGCGAAAAGTACATACACAAGCTGACAGGTCAACATTTTAAAGACCATTGTCGACACACTTAGAGATGCTAGAACCTTCGACGCTAAGTGTCGTCGATGTCAAACAGCTCGCCAGTGCCTTGCAGTCTAGCAACTCAACAATAACCATACTTTAATATTCTTTTACGATAACGGAAAAATTATACGTAAAATAAATTCTTTCGAAGTTTTATATCTAAAAAAAAAGTCTCATAGGTTAATATCGATATTATTTAGCCAAGAAATTCGGAGAGTATTCGAAGAAAGCTTTGAATAAATTAATTTAATCGCTTGGTTAATCAAATTATTAATTAAATAAAATACTTTTCCAATTTCTCAAAAATAATAATAAAGACGAAAAAGAACTGTCCGTATTCGATGAAAAATGTAAAAATAACGATAAATATACGCATAAAAATATAAAAAAACTCATTACCACTTAAACGAACGTAATATAAAAAAAGATGTAAAGATTTCATTAAACGTGTCATAATCAGTATTCGACAAGACCTCGTAAAGCAAACAATATATCAAAAAAAACTATAACAACTCGAAAAACATTTAAATAAAATCGATTATTTAGTAATATATTTAATATTATATTAAAAAAGAAATCAAATTACAAAATTATATATAAAAATAAAATAGCTAAAGGTGAATCATGTAAAAGATTAATGCGATAATTTATCTTGTTTCGAAGATATCTAAAATTTTTCATACGAAAAAAAATAAAAAGTTATGCCAAATTGTAGACTATAAACATCAAAATAATATCGTAATTAAAAGCCGTATAGCGTTAGAACTAATAGCAAAAATACATTATTACCTATAACTAAATAAATTATTGTGTTTCCTTTAATACTAAATATAACTTTATTAAAATTAAATTACGATGCGAATAAAAATCACCTTTAAGATACAATTCGGATTTTAAACTTGATTTATCATGTCGTTGAACTTTACGAATATATTAATAACCTTTTAACAAATAATTTATTTTATTTTTCAAGGGTTTTTAAACGTTTTCGTTATTTTGTCTTTGGATAATATTGTTACTTTATTAAAAGAAAATATTGAAGAAAATATAAGCAATACGTATATGAAGTTATTTACACATTAAAAAATATATATTTATTAATAAATATGAAAAAGAATTATTTGAATATTTAAAAATTCTAATATTTTAAATATATTATTAAATCAAGGTACGTTAAAAGAATCGTTAAAAATTTATAATAGTTATTTTCTTCCACGTGCGTGGGCCGCCGTTTCGAGCGGTTTCCTCTTCCGGAAATGGCCGTCATGTCTGTGCTTCATGCCAAGAACCCCGCCCGCTCCAATCCAGCGGCCAAGCGTATATCAGGCATCAATCGGTACGTGTCTTTTTCTGCCAGCTATAAAGTCTTGGCCGTCCGTCGAAACTGTTGCTGCTACGTTTTATACGTTTTCGCTCAACTCAACCGTTTCGCCATAAGACACGGTGAATTTCTCTTTAAGGGTATTACAACACACACAACGAAACACACAACGAATGTCATATTTGTTCGCTCTTTCTCGTGCAGCATTTTAAAGTATCAAAACATCTCTGATTGGTCTTGTTACCTCATCTTGATCAGGACCCCATTTTGGAGGTTGTGGCTGCGCCTGCGACGCAGCAGCTATAACCATAACTATAGCTTTTGATCACGAAATATCTGTCAGGATTCCAAATATTAATTAAACTTCTTTAAGAATAATACCTATAAGAATAACAAAACCTCCAAAATAAGGCCTAATAATAAATTATGATTTTTTCGTTCCGTTTAATACGTTCTTATATTAATTTGCAGAAATTATTATTATTTATTTTAATAATATATTTTAATTACGAAATTTTTAACGTTTTTATTATATAATTTAATATAAAATTAAACTTTATATTTCCTAATATAATAATAATTTTAATTAAAACAAAATAAACTTTATTATAATAAAAAAATAACGTAAAATCTTAATTAATATATATCATAATTTTTTATTTTTTTAATCTAATATTATAATAATATAGCTTTATAAACGAAAATAATAATATATAAAATTTAACATTATTTATAATAAATTTTAAAACATATTTTTCCCTTAATTATTTATATTTAAATAATATATTTAAAAATTAAAACTATATATTTTAAATTTTTGAATATTTAATTTTTAAAAATAAAACTTTTATATTCATTTGATATTTTTATTAGTTTTTTGCCGATGTAAACATAATTAACCCATATACCAATTTTATATATATAGCTAATAATTTTACGGACATCTTAAGCCGTTAATTTATTCGCCTTATATTAAACAATAAATTTAATAAGTAAAACTGTTTTTTACGGAAAAAAAATTAATATAATATATAATTCGTTTTTTAAAAAACTTAATATCTTTTTTATTATTAAAATAAATTTCCGGAAATCCTTAATTATTTAAATTATATTATTAACTAAAATAAAAAAATACCAACTTTTTAAATTAAGAATTTTATATTTTATTTTTATTTTAATATCCGCAAATACGAAAAGACTTAAGTTAAAATTATTTAATCGCATAATTTCGGAATAATATAATTATATTATTTTTAATTTTAAACCAATATCGAAAAATAAATTTCAAATTATTATATTTAATTTTTTTAATCAATAATATAATATCGTTATTATTAACAAAATATATTTATTACTAGGAAAGAATATTTAATATAAATATATTAATATCCGAAATTTGTATTTTATTTTCCTTATTTATATATATTAATTTACGTATATAATAATAATTAATAATATTATAATAAGGAATTACAAAATATAATTATTTTAAATTTAACATAATTATTTTCTTTATATCCAAAAAATAACGTTCGAATCAAATGTAATTAAATATCTTAATAATTAATATATTTAAATAATAAAATAATACTTCCGGAATTTAATTTCTTAATTTATATTTTTTTATTAAAACTATTATTTATATTAATAATAAAATAAAAATCATAATTATTCATAACTATTTAATAAATATTATAATAAACTGAAAATATTTATTAAAAGTATTAAAACAATTATTAAATTTTATAATTCCAAAATAATTTATAATAATTAACTTTGCATATATAATTATATAAAATTATTAGCTACTTTTATTTTTATTATAAGATATCCTATCATTTTCAAATTAAATATATATATTTTAAATATTAATCAAATAATATAATAAAATATACCGTAAAAGCTTTGGATTAAACACTTATAATAGCAATTGGATTAAAAAGTTTTCGGTTATAAAAAATTAAATATAATTAATTATAAATAAATTATATAAATTATATCTTAATAAGCGTTCGATAAATATAAAATCAAATTTTTTTGTTTAAAAAATATAATAAAAACGATTTACGTTCCATAAATTAAAAACCGTATTAATTATAAAAATTTAAAGATTACAATAAAAAACGACGCAACGGGTAAATATAGCAAAAAGAATAATAAATAATTTATTACGTATAATTTTGATTAAGATTAAAAAATTATCAAATTTTAATTTTAATTTTCGGCCAATTAAAATATTACATGAAAATCTTTGAAATGAAATAATTTTAATTTATTATACCACAAAAAAATAAAGATTTAATAATATACGTTATTAAACGGCAAATATATGCATAAAATAAATTTAATATAATTAAAAAAACGAATTTATTATCTTAAAAAAACCGTAATCACTTAATTCAGGTTACATTTTACTATAATATATATACGCTTAACCTTTTCCATATATCCGAACTTTTAAATTTAAAAATATTTGTATAAAAAGAATTAAAAGCCGGTTCGGTAAAAACGATTATTTAGGAAATAATAAAGTTCTAATATAAATAACGGGCGAACGAATTACTTTTTACATAATTATTTTAATTTAGCGCTAAAAAAACAAAATGAATATTTATTTTTATTAAATTTAAATAATTTTCATTTAATAAGTTTCCGAATAAGTTAAACGAAATTAAACGTCCATATTGTTACGACCTGACAAGCCACGGCCTCCAGCAACGGTCGCAATAGAGAAGGCCAAGAAAACTAGGTAGGTTAGGTCACGTAATGGATCACCAACTTACTGGTGGTGAGCCAGTAAGTCGGATCACCAACTCATTGGTGGTAAGCGAATAAGTTGGATTACTAACTTACTGGTAGTGAGCTAGTTAACAAAATAAGGATATATATATTTATTATTTCCATAATTTAGATAGTTTTAGTTTGTAATACCATATTATTACTTAAGGCACTTTTGGTAATAAGAAACGTAATATATTATTTTATTTATTACTTAAATTCTTACGATATTTTTATTAATATAAACCCGTCGACTTAAAGTTTAATAATGAGTTAAACCATTTAATTCGTTATATGTTCCAAATTTTTATTTAATAATACCGTCAAATTCTAAGCAATATTTAATATTATCAAAATATTGATTAGCATTTAGAAAACTTTTATTTAATAATTTTGAGTTTAAATTCAGAAATTGAAAAAAAAGTTCGATAACTTAAGGTTACGTTATTTACTTAATCCTTTTTCGCCTGCATAAAACCAAAAAAGCCGGAGCGTTACGATAGGAAGAATGATTTTTGAATTTTTTTGATTTGCGTCCGAGTTTGCCTTTATTTTTTAAGCCTTAATGATTTAACGGGTATAATCCTAATAATAAGAGTATGCCTAACGGAAAATACGGTTAATTAATTTAGGCTTATTATAAGGAATTTTTTGAGAATAAAAGGGTTAAATAAAGAGGGTTTTATTAATAGAATTTTTTTATTTTATACCAATTTCGAAAATAAAATACGTTATAATTTCGGCAATCCGGATAAAAAACGATTTGCGGCCTTATAATTTTTATAATTCCGATAAAAAAATTTATATCCAAATATGCTGTAATTTTCAAAAATTTCGTAATTAAGGCTGGATGAAGAAATAATAAAACTAACGCCTTTATTAATATGTTGTATAAAAAATTAAAAGATAATATAAAAAATAATATTTTTCGGATTAAATAATTAATTATTTTAAACCGGTATATTACAAAAGTAATTAATATTAACAATTAATAATTTAAAAAATAATAGGAAAAAAAGTAATATGCTTTACGTTCGAAATATAATAGGTTTAATTAGGGGAAAAATAAGATATATCATTTATTTTTTACAAAACGGTATGAGGACTTATTGTATTTGGGGTTACCCATAAATAAAATTAGAACCAAATTAAATACTTTAATTGGGGCAAAATGGAATATAAAGTTTATAAATGCAAAAAACCTAAGAAATTACGGCAAAATAACTAAACTCTTATACCGGAAAAGTAATTTAGGAATAATTAAAAAAATAATAATTAAATTATCAATATAATATAAGGCAAATATATATTAGGTTTACGACAGAAGGTCTAATAAGGATTATTACGAGAAAAGATTTAATAAGAAATACGAAAAACCAGGAAACTATTTTAACAAATATTACGAACATAATAAAAAATATTGCGAAATTAATTACGTAAATACCAGAATTAAACAGAAAGAATTTATCCCGGAATCCTTAATTAATACGGCAGGATATACGCCATATATTATCGACGACGAGAATATCCCGATTACAAAAAATAAAAATAATATATTTATAAACGAACTACCCGTATATATTATAAGCAATTCGATTTTATAAACCGTCCCGGAAATAATAAAAATAATAATTAATAATATTTATATTTTCGATTTATAACTTTAGGAAATATTTAACAGCTGGCCGAAATAAAAAACTAGCCCGAAAAAAAATAATACTTATAAGAAAACCTTTTTGGTTATTATAAATAATATAATTACTAAATAAAAAAAATCAATTTACCGTACGAAAAAAAAGCATTATTAAAAAGTTATTATGGATTTTTATTTTTAATTAGCATTTATTACGGATCTCTCCAAAAAAAGGTTATTAAGCAAAAAATACGTTAATTTATAGGAAATTTTAAAAACGATAATTAAAACGACGTAAAATAAGATATAATTGCAAATATAAAAAAATAAGTTATTCGATGAAAGAAAAGGAAGTATAAAAATATTAAAAATAATTAATATAATTAAAAAAATAATATGCCTATAATAATAATAAATATAATAACTAAACGCGCTAAATGAAAAGATGTAAAAAAGAATCGATAAATTCGAACAGGAATTAAAAGAAAAAAATTTATTTATAAAAAAGTAACAAAATAACGAAACCTAAAAAAATTAAAAGGATTTCCCAAAAAAAACTTTAAATACGACGATAAAAAACGTTAATAACGTTATTATTTTAAAAATACGAATCGGAACGTATTGGTATACCGAAATGGTAAATTCCGGAATTCAAGGCAGAAACTACATTATACCGGATATAATTAATAAATTCGAATTATTATAAAAAAATAAATTAAAATTTTACATAACGACGAATGCCAAAAGTTAAGAATTTGATTACTTTAACGGAAAAATTATACGTAAAATTAATTATTGCGAAATTCTTATTAAAAAATGATACTAAATAATTAATTTCAATATCATTTTATTTAAAAATTACGACATAATCTTAGGATTATTATAAATACGCCGGTACGGAATTTTGATTAACGGCAAAACTGGCCAAATAAAATTCGTTTTATTCCTTATTAATAAACGAAAAAAAGAAAAATTAAGATTTTAATATTCGATCGATAATAATAACGAATATAAGCATAAAAATATAAAAAAAACATTATTATTTAAAGAAATAAAATACAAAAAGAAAATAAGTACCAAAAACGAATACCACGTATCGTAATAATTATTAAAGCAAAATTGAAATCATTCAAAAATAATTTAAAATAATAAAAATAATAACCTAAACAATTAAAAAATCTAATGAATATATTATTATAATATCATAAATACGAATAACCTTTTAGGAAGAAATTTGATATAACGTTATTAAAACATAACGAATAAAATTATGAAATAATTTCGAAGGAAAGATTTTTAACGAAGTTTTACCTTATTTATAATCTTAACGGAAATAAGTTACGTATTTTCAGAAAATACCTGGAAAATCGGCTATAAAAAAGATAAATTCGACCTTCGAGATTACTAACAAAATACCTTATAGTTTTCGTACTTGAAAAGATAGAAATCTACGACTTATAATTAATTATCAATAATTAAACGACGTTATTATTAAGGATTAAATACTAATATCACTAATTATAAAAATAAAAAATTAATGATATAAACCTAAATAATTTATAACATTCGATCTTAAAAATAAATATAACCATATTAAAAACAAAAAATATTACGAATAAAAAATACCCTTTAATACGAAATACGGATTATTTAAATATTTAGTTATAATAATGGGATTTACGAACGTACTAATAATTTTCCAACAAATAATTAATTACGTATTACGAAAATATCTTAATATTTTCGTTAGTTGTTATTTTAACGATATTCCTATTTTTTCGGAAATGAAAAAAATACGTAAAATATATTTATAAAGTTTTTTAAATTTTATAAGACGTAAGGTTATTTGTTAATGCAAAAAAAATCGGTTCCATATATAAAAATTGGAATATTTAAAATATATTATTATCCTAATATATATCGGAATAAACCCTAAGAAAATCGCTGTAATTACAAAATAATAAACGTTAATAATAATTAAAAAGGTATAAATATTTTTTAAATTCGCCAATTATTACAGGAAATTTATTCGAAACTTTAATAAAATAATTATATCCTTAATAAATTTTACGAAATTTTTTTTAAATAAGCGCCAAATATAAAAAAAGTATTTTAAGATATTAACAATATAATTTTAATAAACCGGTATTAATTATATGTAATTTAAACCCTTCCGTTAAATTAAAAACCAATATTTCGAATTACGTATTAGGCATAATAATCGGATAACGAAATAATTAAAACAAATTATACCTTATTATATTCTTTTCGTATAAGTTAAAAAAAGCCGAACTTAATTACGGTATTCCATATAAGGAATTTATGGCCATTATTTTGGCATTTTAAAAATTTAGGCGTTTCTTAAAAAGATATTTGCATTAGGTTAAGGTTTATACGGATTATCAAAATTTTATTTAATTTACTACAACCAAGGAATTTACAAAATAACAATTAAGATATGCGAAAAAAATTAACGAATTTCGATTTCGTTATTATCTACAAAAAAGGATTAAAAAACGGCAAAACAAATATTTTAAGCAAGTAATTAAACTTTAAATTAAAATTGGTCAAAATTAATTATATTATTTTCGATATTATTATAAAAGGACATTTACGCTTACGACAGATTACGGCGATCCGGGCAGCACCTTTAGATATATATTAAAGGATTTAACAGTATAACGATAATTTTTTAAAAAACTAAAAACCGGACAAAACGCAAATTCCAAAGGAATACCAGAAAGGTTTAATACGAAAAATATACGAATATCAGTTATACGGATATCCAGGGATTTATAAAACCCTAAAACGATTTTCACATATATATTTTTTTTCTACAATAAAATTAATAATACAAAAAATTATACGATAATACGTTATTTATGCCAAAATAAAAGTACGACGACATAACCTATACGGAAAATTACAACCATTATTAGTTATAAAGTTATTATGGCATTTAATTATATTTAACTTTATTACTAAGCTTTTTATATTAAAAAGTTTCATTATGGAAATATATTACGATAATACTTTGATAATTATTAACCTATTTATAAAGTTTTCTTATTTCTTATTATATCATGAAGATACAAACGCCGAATAACTCGCATATATCTTTTTCAAAAATATTTTAAATATATATATATTATTAATAGAAATTATATTAAATAAAGGATCGATATTGGCATTTACGTTTTGGCAAGCTCTTATAGCATAAATCGGCCTAAATTACAAGTTATCCAGCGTATTTAAACTATAAACAAATAAATAGACAAAATAAATAAATTAAAGCTTAAAAGCTTACTTACATTATTATATTAATTATAAACAAAATAATTAAGTTAAAAGATTATTAATTACATAATTAACTTATAATATCAGTTGTTATGAAAATATTAAAATAATATTTGCAAACGCAAACTTTGGTGTTATTCCAGAAATTTATAAAAAAATACATAATAACGGTCCAATTAATATTAAAGTAATTTTTACGTTAAAACAATTACGATCATTACATTAAAAAATAAATATAAAACTGGAATTTGTACAAAATCAAATAAATAAACATTATAACCAAAAAGAAATTAAAGGAATTAACTTTCGAAAAGGGGAAAATAATTTTTCTCGCTCCCAAAATTATTTAAATAAAGCAACTCAGCAAAAGACTCGATTTTAAATATATCGGTCTATATAAAATCGCGAACAAAATCTCAAAAAACAATCATTAATTAGAATTTCCACCAAAAATTAAACTTTATTTAATTTTTTATGTTTCTTTACTTAAGTTAGCAATAAGTATAATTAAAGTACATACGGCATAAGATATTATGGAAATAAAAAACGAACAAGCATATAAAATAAAGAAAATTTTCGATATGCGAAAACAGGACGGATTTACCTAATACTTAATTAAATGGAAAAAATATCCAAATTTCGAAAATACCTAGGAACCCGTTAAGAATCTTATTGGTGCCTAACGTCTATTAAAAATATTTTACGAGCAACAGCGGAACCACCCGAAATAATAACATCCCAATTTACAAAATCCAAAAAAAACCCTTAGTTTACCGCATTCCAATTAATAACGTTTACCCCTTTTAAGGCCTGAACTTCGATTACGGATTTTGATTCGAACTATATAAAATTATTAAAATTATCTAAGGATTAAAGGGTACGATTAATAAGTTTCGCACCTTAAAATTGATGGTATTAGCGCTAACGATATATGCGAAAAAAAAACGCGCAAAAGTTGCGGACAAAGATTTTTCGGCCGTTAACTTTCTTTCTTTTAACCTTTTCGATTTTGTAATATAGCGATTAATTATAAAAATAAGGACTTTTATCCCGTCATACGAACGACCTCGACGGACATATTCCTTATAACGAAAAACCCCACTTATTATTTGGCAATTAAATTACCAAATAAAACCAAAAAGAAATAAGGCATTACGTCAAAACCTTCCAGTTTAATTAAATTAACCAAGGCAAATCGCTGTTACGATTTGCGAAAACGATATTTGGACATACCGAAAAATATGTTAAAGGTATACGGAAAAAACTTACCGGAAGAAAAAAAAATCTTAAGGGCAAGATTTTAGGAAAAGGGAAATCGTATTACAACCTAACAAGTTACGGCTTCCAGCAATGGTCGCGATAAAAAAGGCCAAAAAAACTAGATAAATTAAGTTACGGAATAAATTACTAACTTACTGGTGATAAGCCAATAAGTCGGATTACTAACTTACTGGTGGTAAGCCAGTAAGTCGGATTACCAACTTACTGATGGTAAACCAATTAACGGAATAAAGATATATATGCTTATTATTTCCATAGTTTAGATAGCTTTAACCTGCAATATCACATCGTTACCCAAGGCACCCTTAGTATTACGAGACGTGATATATTACTATATCTATGGTTCAGATTCCCACGATACTCCTGCTATCATAAACCCGTCGACTTAAGGTTTAATAATTGGTTAAACCGCCTAGCTCGTCACACATATTTAATTCAAAATATAATCGAATTAATAAAGGCGGTCCTCGGTTTCGATAAATCATAATATTAAGATATTTTAAAAAACCGCTTATTTTTTACATTATATATAATATATATAAAAAATTATATTTTCCTTTGCATAAAAAGTATAAATAATTTTTATAAACGGCAAAATTCATTTAATTAAAAATAACGGCATTATATTTTTATATTCCAAATTAATTTATATAAGATATTGATTATTATTATAGTATAAATTTAATAAATATCGGAAAGAATTATAAGGCCGCCTTTAATTACGTTTTATCCTAATTAAAATATGCTGTATAAAATCGTTCGGTTTAAATTAATAATTAACGGTTTAACGGTAGTCCTAAGAATTTAAATATTAAACCGGTATATAATTTATATGCCTTTGAAATTTGTAATTATAATTTTGGTTATAAAAATACTTATATTTATATACTTAATTGGCAATATATTAAGTAACCTTAATTTAAAATTTGTTTTATTTCTTTTATTTATAACGTCGCCGTAAAACTTATCGTTCTCAAACATTTTTAATTTCTTAGCCCTGCTTTCGTTAATATGCTTATATTTATATAATTAGTTCATTTTTATATTGTTATTGGAATCGATAGCGTTAACAAAACGTAATAATCCGTAATTCGATATTATAAATAATAAATTAAAAATTTTAAATAATAATCCTTATCGAAATTAAAAAATTACGTATTTAAAATAAACGGTATTTATTAAATAATAATATTAATCATAAATTAACAAATAATTACGATATTAAGTTAAAAAGCAAAAAATGATATTTCGCCGGTCTTAACTAAGGCCGATAATAAAAAATGCGTTCAGTTTCGGTTCGGCGTTATAATTATAAAATGCAATAATTATAAATATATTATTTCTTTAATAAATTCGTTATTTTTGGTAATTCTTCATTTAATAATTTTATAAGGATGTTCATTTGTTTTAATTTAATTTAATTATATACCGTAATAAATATATAATAAATTTTTTTAATTAAGAAAATTAACAAATTTTATACAATCTCATGAAAATTCTAATTTATCGCAACTATTAATAAATTATCTTTTTAATTTATAGCTTTTAACCTATAACGCCGAACTAAAATTTCTTAAATTTTATTTTCAAATCCTTTTTTTCAAATTCGTTATTTTAATTCTTAAAATACTTTTATCTTTTTTAATTTTAAAGGTACTATAATTCGGATTAAATAAATAGAGTAAGGAATGAATTATACGGGAAAATAAATAATATGAATAATTTTTTGCCAATATCGGAAAAGTTATTTTTTCGCTATTAATACAGTTATTCCGGCGTCCGCTTTTTTTCAGATATTGATACGAAATATTTAAAATCCCAGGCTTTCAATAAATTCTTATTAATTACGTTTTATAACCTTGTTTTTTTGTAATTAAAATTAATATCTGTCCGCGTATAATCCTAATTAATATTTTTCGAGGCCGCCTATATACCTTATTGTGATTTTATTAAAGATTATAGTAATTATTTCTTTTTCAAGTTAAGGTTTTTTGGTTCCCTTAATAAAGGTTAACGGCCGGATTTAGCTTTTTTCACCTTAACGCGTTTTCTCTTTGTCGGCGTAACTGGGTCCCCGGCTGGTTCTAAGGATTTCTTTATTTTTTCCCGGCTGTTTTTAGGAATTCCTTTGTATCAAAGTCCCAGATAAATATAATAACAATCGGATATTCCTGGTAACCGCCGAAATCCTAAATATTAATACTGAATATACTGTAATACTTAAAAATCTAATCTTTATATAAAGTTATTTGCTCGGCAACTAACTACGTATAATTACGAACTTTCCTTTTGCTCAATATTATAAAAATAATGTCCATATAATATATATAAAAAATATATCGCGGTTTTATATTCCTTTTAATTAGGACCATAAGATTACCATATTCCTAGTACTATCCATATTATGCAAATTATTATGGCTCATAAATTTCCGAAAACAGCTAACGGCTCGAATTATACGACTTTTTAAAATATATGCACCGGTTAAAATTTATAAGATCGAGGATGTTTATTTCGCAATTTCAAAAACCTATTATTTAATAATCTGTGACGGGCACGATGCGTAGGTTGAACGGAGGCACGGCCCAACAAAGGTTTATATTTAAGGTGAGGAGGGAAGGGGAGAAACAGCTAGCCACCAGCGAAGTGGCTGCTCCCTATATACATATGGGTGAGCTCGGGCTAAGGAGCTCGCTTCGTAAGCCCGAGCTGCCCTATAGGCTCTAGCCTGTAACATAATCCGAATTATTTGTATCGATAATTTTATTATTATATTTTAATATAAGGAAAAAAACGAATAATATCATATACCGTTTAATAATTTCTTCTGGGTTTAATAATAACGAAATTTCAATTTCGTTAAAATATATAAATATATTGCTTATAAATTCTTTATAAGTTGTAAATATATAATCGAAATCGCGGAATACTTATTTATGTATTATTTCGAGATTATCGCAAATAAGATATATATTAATGCATATATAACGGTAAGTAACTTACGCTTTTTAGAATATAGTAATAAAATTCACCTTATAAAGACTTGTAATGCTAAGCCATTTTCGAATAATTATTTGGCTTAAAAAAGGCTCATTTTATGGGTTGGAGCAGGGTTTAAAAGGAAGGTGTATATAGCATGAAGTAAGGTACGTAAAATGGCGCCATAGTTAATATGGTTTGCATCGAAAGCCAACTTAACGCCGTTGCGATCTTTATATACGCTCCAATATTTTGTTAGGTCGCCATATATCTCCCGAACACAATTACCGTATTCTGCTTTATCAAACGGCGGTGGTACCATTATGATAACTGCATAATGTTAGGTATACATAAATAAGCAGTTATAATTGGGAGATTTAATGATATTATAAGCTTACCGATATAAGTGTAAGTACTCCACGTCTTGGCATTAATACGAATATATAATGATCAGGAAGATTTTACAATTATTAGAGATCTATAAGCTCGGTTACATGGCGAAAGACTTATATAACGAATGGGACTTTTTATTACGGAAAGGTGTGGTATTTATATAAATATTAAATATTAACAATGCAACTCGGGATATCCTCCATAACAATAACCGGCAGAATAAGATTTACGTTATGGCAGATTATGCCGGCGCTATTGGTTATTGAATTCCCAAACTAATTATAAACCTTCGACTAATTACGGCTTTCGTAATTTAACGAAAAGGTTATATAAACCGGGTACTATATAAATAATTCCAAAAAAGGTTTATAATTTTATGAAAAAGGCCGCCTGGCCACAAAATATATATTATATAATTATTTTATAAATATTATAAGTTACGTAATTATGCGGGTAATAAATAGGCCAATTGCAGATAAAAATGCAGCGAAAAATATTTATATGCAAACCCTAAATATTCGGCATTATTATATAATGCGAATAAAGATTTCCAACAGGATTTAAACGTAAATATTACGCCTAAAACTAACAAAGTTTTGGGATCCGAAAAAGTAAATGGAAATATTGATGCATAGGTTATAATAATGCGCGAAAAAAGGTAATACAGGGGGAAAAGTTGTTAAAAAAATATTTAAAAATAATAGTTAGTAAATTGGTTGCAAATAAGGTATACGTGTTAATCCGAAATAATACGTTATATTTAGTTACAGATAATACGATAATTTTATACGACCTTACGAAAAACAAAACGTTCGAATGAGATATAACTAATCGAAATTACGCAGGTTATAGCGCTAATTGCTTATATTAATTTCGTTAATAAATATGCCGCGTACCGTATCATAAAATATTATTTTTTTTGTTTGCGGTTTTACTATCGAAAACGAATAGGCCACGTTAATTCAACGATTAGGTAATCATAATAATATATAAAACGATCCCAAAATTAACTAATTAGGATTACGTAAGTAACAAAGTTATATTAATATTAAAATTATAATATAAATATTATACCGCTTATATAAAAATATATTATAAAGTAACAAGAAAATAAAAAACTATATTAATGGTTTGTTTTCGTTCGACAAATCCTTATTCTGCTTATCCGACGATAACGATAACGAAAATGGACCACCTTAATTAAGATTATTAATTAAGTTATCGATCATTGGCACTATGGTATTATAACATTTTTCCGTGTGCGGGATATTACGGTTGTCCTAAGCGAAATTATCTTTAGCGAATTCGGTACCAAAAGCTTTTCGGGCAGCTATATTAAAATTGTTTATAAGTTAATTTTCGTCCTTTGCCGTATTTAACCAATTAAGTTTACTTACGTTATTAACAATTGATACGGTATTATTAAAATCGATAAACATAATTTCCATAGCTTTACGGCCCGCGGTCAAAATATTTTCGGATTTCCAAACATTCTTTTTAATCCGAAATTGATATCTTTTAATAAATTAAAAATTCCAAAATAAAAAGTAAGCGCGCTTAAGGATTTAATGACGAAAATCCCAAATAACATAACGCTTATTTTACGAAAAAGCATAACGGGCATGAAATTCGCGTTACAAGCATATACGGTACCTAAATAAAAACAAATTTCGAAAAAAAATAATATCAACGTTATATATATTATTTTTCGACCGGCGGAATTCGTCAGCAAGCCATAAATTACAATGTTCGCCTTTTCGATTAAGTATATTTTATATTTTTTCTTTGAATTTTGTCGAAACTAAATTTAATGTTGTGATCCAATTAATAAGTACTTAATCTCATATTGTTAAATGCAATATCAAATCGACATAAAGCATTTTTTGCCGTAATTAAATTAACCGGCCCTATAAAAAATAAAAATATCGGTATTAGCCGCCTAATATAATTAATGTTACTACATCGTATAATATGCGAAAGACATAGATAAACCTAGGCTTCTTAAAGGAAACGGCAATAATTTCGACATTCTTTATTGACAAGAACGATATCGATTAACAGGTGGTTATTATGTTTAGTAAGGTTAAAAAAGTTATCGCCCCATAAAATATCGGCCGTATTAAAAATATCTCCGGTTCCGTGTAAGATAATGGACAGCTGTGAGCTAGGATAAGGGGATCTCCGACTAGTCACAGAGCGTATTCCATGAAATGATTGTATTAGGTTACTTCCATCTAACGTTTCCTATTAGCTGCCAGATGGTAAATTTATATTAGTAAGTAGGTCGGTAGCTAATCGGTGGCTGGTCGGTTACTAGCCTTATCCGTATAAGGGCTGTATTTTTATCATGATTCTCTTTTTTAAGCTGTTAGTTCTTATTAATATTATTATTGATTTAATATAACGCGTTTCGCAAATCTGGTTAAGTATATTTATCGATAATCCCCCGTTATAAATACGTAAGTTAAGTTATGTTATAAGTGGTTGCCGTGGTAATTAATACGTACCATATTGCGTAATTAAGCGTGCTTTATTTAGTGTCTTATTATAATCTATTCCTTAATATTACAGGAAGAGGGGTTCCTGACTCGAGAAGACCAACCCCCAAGGCCTAACGTAAATCCGTCACGGCAAAACCCGGGACAAGGAAACTTGGCTCTTAAGGTAATCTGGATAATCTGGGTGATCTAGGACCAGATTACACAAATCCAACACATCTACGACATACTTACTTTAGGAATTAGGATATATAATAAGACGGATTTTTATATAAATAATATTTACTTAATTTCGCTCCTTAATTATTAATCTAAGCTTTTAATTCAAATGTAATTATATCGTTATTTAATAAAAAGAAAAATCGTTAAATTATTTAAACGAATAAATTATTAAATTATTTCTCGCCTTATTATTACCTGCAAATCAAATGTCTTTTGGGATATTACTTATATTTCCAAGTAAATATATAACAGCTTTGTTAAATTTTAATAACATTTTAATATATAGCCGACAAATAATTCAGAGTTCATTTAAAATATAAACTTTTTAAAATTTAATATAAACAAAAGTTTAAAACGATATTTAAAAAACAAATAATATACCCCATCCCCGTTATTAACCAGTAAAATATTATTAATAACATTTAACCACTTACTTCTTATTAAAAAGGTTCTTAAACTAATTAATGATATAACACCCTTTATTACCCGATCTCAAAAAGGACCTTTTTCTTCGCAACCCTAATAGTAACCTACCCCAACGCCTAAGGATATCATTCAAGTTCAGGGAAAGAAATTCAGGCGGAAAAAGGATACAAAAAAGCTAAAAAAAAATATAAGGTAAAATCCCAGAAAGAAAAGGAAAGAAACCGGCTGTTAATAAGAAACTATATATCTTGATAACAAAGGTCCGAACCCTGAAAAAAAAGAACGTTAAATTCGCTTAATAACAATAAACCTTAACGTTACCATTATTCGGTATAAACCAGATACGCGAAGGAACCATTTTACTCTCTAATTACTATAAAATGGGAGACGTTAAAGGTTATAAGCCAATTTCCTCCAAGCCCTATAATAAATCAAAAGACTCGGAAAAATTCCAAATTTAGGCCAGATTTTACCGTAAGTTTTACGAAAGTTCTTTAACTAAGGACTATTAGAAAATAATAGCCATCTTTTAATTATTTACCGGAAAAGTTTTTTTATAATTGGAACTTATTATAAGGGATTATTAAAAGAATTACCCCTAAAATATATCGGATATCGTTAATTATGTTTTTAGTAATTACGAAAACTTTAAAAAAAAATAGGTACCTTATTCGGAAACCTTAATAAAAAACAAAACGCGGTTAAGCAGTTTTATTTCCTTTACTAGACCAAATCAGCCCCCAAATACATAATAAATTTAACCGCCTAATTGCCATTTTAAACCTGCCAAAAAACGCGTTATTTTATCTTCATTGTAATAACCTAAAACTTTTGGTTAAAGATAAAATATATAAAGAACCAAAAATCAGATCTTTTACAAAATATATCGATAAAATTATTATTGCCGACCGACGAATTTTTAATGGGTGCTTTAAGAAAAAAGGGACCGGCAAACGAAAAAACGACAAAAGTTTTAATAACCGAATTAAAAAGGATAAGGGCAAACCTTAGAAAAAAGCGAATACCCTTTCGAAGAAACTCAAAAAAAATAAATTTAACGTAAAGTGTTTTAACTATAGTAAAAAGGGATATTTCAAAAATAAATATCGTTTTTCTGCTAAAAGAAACTCCAAAAAAGGAGGAATTCCTTAACCCCCCAAAAAAATCAAAATAACTAAATAAAAAACGGATAATAAGGTAAAAAAAAAAAGAAAAAGAAATCAGTTCGATTTCCTTCCAGCCAAAATTCATTATTACCATAACTGCTCAAATCCAGAACGATATCCCAAAACGCGAGGATTATTTTATCTATTAGGACTTTAAGATCAGAACCTGCAGATATTACCCAGAACAAACGGCTTCCAGGATAGCTATATAGCTAGGATACCGCTACTATCTTGATTTATTTCAATATAAGATATACGACGAGAACGGTTAATTCCGATCTAACGTCAGTAACTATGGACAGTTATCCCCAGAACTTCGTAAACTTTTTGAATATTCGGTATATGCCGCAAAGCCCAGATCGAATCTTTACGATTTGTTACATTTTACCGCCTATTATCTTAATAATTGTTTCGTTTATCTCAGGGCTAAGGAAAATAAAAATTTTTGGCCTGAATAGGATGAAAAAACCTTTACCGAATTAGATAACAAGTGCAGGTGTACAGAAACTCCCCGATGGCCAGAATACTCCAGGTTTTATTACTTATATCCTAAGCTCCATAAGATCTACCATATAAGCCTTGAAAAGGCGAGGGCCTTGTGGAAAACCATATAACTGGATTTGAAAAAAGGATATATCCAACCCTCGGAATCTCCAATAGGATACGCGGTTATTATGGTACCTAAATTGAAAGATAACAAGCAAAAAGTCGACGAAAATGGAGACCCGGTTGACCGCCATATGGTTAATTACCGACAATTAAACGATATTATTGTTAAAAATAAATACCTACTTATTTTCATAAATACCTTAAGGGAAAATACAAGTAAAGCGAAATGGTTTAGGGTATTCGACCTACGAAACGGTTATTATCGTATAAAAATGGCGAAAGAAAAAAAATGGAAAAGGGCATTTAGGACCGTTTACGGATATTACGAATATAAAGTAATGCTCTTAGGACTTATTAACGCATTTACAAATTTTTAATATTTAATTATAGTTACGTTTAGGTAATTCCTGACTAAGTTCGTATTTGTTTATTTCGACGACATGCTTATTTATTCGGATACTTTAATAGAATATAAAAAAATGGGATTTAAGCATTTAAAATATTAAATAATGTTAATTTACGAATTAATTCGGCTAAAAACGTATCGTACATATAAGAGTTAAACTTTTTAAGATATATATTTGCCCCCGGCCAAATTCAAATTTAGCGCTCCAAGTTAAAAATAATTAAGGATTAATTTATCCCTAATAAGACCACCGTTATAAATATCCGGCAAATCTTAGGAGTTACGGGATATATACGTAATTTAATTAAGAGATATAGATATATAATTAAGCCATTAACGAAATTTATTATTAAGGAATACGTGAAAAGAAATTCCAATTCCTAAAAAAAAGCTAAGGAAATATTTTAAAGATTAAAGAAAATAATGATTAATAAACTTATTATTAAGATGTTAAATCCGGATAAAAAAACAGCTAAAAACTAGTACTTTAAAATACGCTTTCGGTGTAGATTTAAAGTAGTATAAAAATTAGGGCAAATAATACTTAATAACATATTATTTAAAAGTATTCCGAAACGCAAAACTTAAATACTAGATTTATAATAAAGAATTATTGGTAATTCTTAACACTTTTAAAAATAAGAACCTTTCTTTAATAGAATAAAAAAAACCTTTCGATATTTACTTTGATTATAAAAGTTTTATAAGATTTATAAAAACGCAAAAGCTAAATAAATAAAATTAAAAATGGATATTTTTTCGATTTAGATTCAATTTTAAAATCTATTACATCAAAAGAAAGGAAAATATCAAGGCGGATATTTTTAATCCTAAAGAAAATTACGATTTCAAAGTGCCTAAAAGAAATTTATAAATATTACAGTATAATAAGGACGGCACCGTATAACTATATAAAATAATAAAAAAGCTTATTCCAGAATTTTTAATTCGATTTCGGAATTCTTGTAATACGGAAAAATAGAAAAGAGTCCAGCAATTAAATAAACGGCCTAAAGATTAATTACTGTACGATAGCAAAATATATATTCCTAAGGATTAGCAAAAACAACTAGTAAAAATATTCCATCAACATTAATTATAGAAATAATAAAGAATTTTTAAAATTGCTAAACGGCTATAAAAACGATATAAGTTCCCTAAATTACGCCATATAATTAAAATAATTATTAAAGATTATAATATCTGTAATAAAATAAAGTAACATCAGATACTCTTTACAGGTTATTATAGCTTATTAATATATCTGATAAAGTATGCAATATTATAGTAGCAGATTTTTTTATTAATTTACTTTTATTTAAAAACTCAATTACTGGAGTTAAATCTGACGGAATATAAGAAATTATTAATAAGTTTATTAAATATAATATTTCTTACTTTTTTAAGAAATATAACGGCAAAATAGGTAACTTATACCATTATTAAATATTACCTCGATAAATACGAAATACCAAAAAGATCATTTCTGATAAGGATATGCATTTTACTTCGAAATTCGGTACCAATTTTTTTAAATAAATTAATGTTACACTTAAATTTGCGATAACGTATTATATTTAAACGGATAAATAAATAAATCAACTGAATAAAATTTTGGAATAACATTTTCGAACTTATATTAATTATTGGTAAAATAATTAAATAGAGTTTTTATTATTAAAACAAATGACTTACAATATATCTGTTCACGAGGATATAAACATATCCCTTTATATAACTATATATGGAAACGACGCCGAAATAAAACGACCTAAATAACCACTTAATAAAATACCAAAAATTATTACGACTATACCAAAAGCAAAAACGTTAATAAAAGAATTAAGATAATCTAAACCCGTTTCTAAAACGAATTACGATTCCTTTAATAACGGATAGCTTCATATCATAATAAGAAAAAATTAAAGAATTAATTTGAACAAAAAGAAAATTTACTTATTACGCCAGAAGTAAAAGATAAATTTAAATATCTTACAAAATGAAATAAAAAACCTTGATAACGAATGCGATTTTAAATAATTTAAGCGGTTTAAGATTAAAAAAATATTTTTAAAACTAATTATCGATTATCGCTACCCAAAAATATAAAACTATATGGTGTTTTCTACATCTTTTTATTTAAATTAACATTTAAAAACGCCCCGTTAAAAAAAATTTGGAATTCAAGATAAACCTTAACAAATACGAAATAAAACGAATAGTGGACTTTAAAATAATTAAAAACAAAATCCAGTACTTGGTCAAATAAAAGAGATACTTACATAGAAAAATACTTGGGAACCATTTAACTATTTAACGAATATGATAAATCTGGTTAAAAGGTTTTACCGCCAGAATCCTGGCCGACCGTCTCCAATACGGCCAAGGTCACAGGCGATAACAATCCCCCGCTGAAATCCAACCCTGCAACGTCCCAATCGAAAAAAATAAATGCCTTCAAAACAGCGTCCATTTCGGATACAAGTTATGTTTGCTCCGCCTCCACCCGACGTTATTCCTCATTTATCCTTTCTCGTTTTTCCAACTAATCCAACTTTAAACCTTCTTTTAATAACTTTACCGCCCTTTTTTTGAGGAGGTCCCGTTAAAAACGTAATCGCCTTAATTTTCCCATAAGCTCCAACGATTTCTTATTCTGTTTTTGGCGCTCCTTTTTTACAAACTCCTAATGCGCCAAAAATTCGTCTTCCAAAACACGTTATTCCATCTACAAACGTTCCTACGTTTCGTTTCTGTTTTTAAAGGAATTTATAATTAAAACGTTATAAAAAAGATGTTAACAGCAAATACAAGAATTGCAGTACAATAATTATGGGACGTAAAAATAATCTGTTTCGCCGAACCGAAAGTAATTAAAATAAAAAAAGGCTTTAATACCGAATTTTTTTAATTGAATTAATATAAGTATCGCGGAAATCGCTTTAATTTAAACGAGATTTTCTCTTTCCTTTTCGGATAGGGCTTATTATGATAAAATCAACCTGAGCATTTTTAAATAGCTTTTTTCAATAAAACGAAATAACTATTTACGGTTCTTATTTTTGGGACAAAAATCCTTGGAAAAAGAAAATAATGTTATAGGAATAGGAGTTCCTAACCCGAAAAGACCAACTCTCAAGGCTTAACGTAAATCCGTTACGGCAAAACGCCGGATAAGAAAACTTGGCTTTTAAGATGATCTATATACTCTAGGTGATTTAAGACCACATTATATAAATCCAATAGATTTACGATATACTTATTTTAGGAATTAGGGTATATAATAAGACGGATTTTTATATAAATAGTATTTACTTAATTTCGCTACTTAGTTATTAATTTAAGCTTTTAATTCAAAAGCAATTATACCGTTTTTTAATTAAGGGAAAGTTTTTAAATCTTTTTAACAAATAAAGCACTAAATTATTCCTTGCCTTATTATTACCTGTAAATCAAACCCTTTTCGGATATTGCTTATATTTTCAGGTAGATGTATAACAGGTTCGTTATACTTAATTATACTTTATTTATTGTCTTTTTTTTTGCCCTTATATTTTTATTTCTTTTGCGTACACGTTCCGTTTGAATTTTTATTTTTTTATTTGTTTTGCGTATAATTTTTGTTTTCCATATTCTTTTTTCGTAAAATGTTTTACGCGAAATAGTATTTTGATATTAATAATAATTGGGATTTTTTTAACGTTATTCTTTCGCCGCCAAAAGCAAGATATATATTAATCGTATTATGGGCAGTAATAAGCCATATTGTATTTCCGTAATATAACGTTATTTTGATTATCGTACGGCTTGTATTTAAATTCCGGGCGCTTTAAATTAGGTTATAGTTAATTATTATATTAGAATTTTTCGTACGATAAGTAAGTATTCTTAATATTATTAATATCGTTATTTAATTTTCCTTTAAATTCCGATTATTTTTAAAAGTAATGCTTAAATGGTTTTTTAATTCGATATTAATAATTAGGAATTAATTAAGGAATTTCCGAAAGTTCGTACTGCAGGTATTTAATACGAACGTTCTGACGTAGTTACGATAGGTCGTTAACTCAACGTCCTTTGCAAGGCCGAACTCGCCCTTAATACGGTTATCGTTAAAAAATATTGTTTTTTTAATATAACGAAGGTTGATTTCCGATTATCCGTTATGGCCGCGGAGGTCCAATTTTAAAGTCGTTTTATGGGTTTGTAAATTTAAGTTATTTTAATAAATATTATGATCCTTTTTTTATAATTCTGCGATTATTTTCCGATTAAGCGTAATTTTAAGATACTTTTAAAAATAAAGCGATTTTCGAAAATCGTTATATTATTATGCTTTATGTTTATAAGTATTTTCCGTTTGCTTTTTAAAATTTTAAAGAAATTTTAATACTTATTAATAACTATAATTAAAAAACGGTTTTGCCCCGTAGAGTTATTATTAAACTTTTGTATATTATGTATTTTAAGGACGGCGCCTTATTTCCGACCAGTAACAAATTGTATTTTAATTATTTGGCCCTTATTTCTTCGTAAAAAATAAAACTTTTTTAAGTTTTTTCCGTATTTTAGGCTTAATAAGTTTAATAAGCGTATCCGTTTTTTATTATCATGTATGTTCTAATCGTTTTCCGTTATTTCTATATTAACTTCTTTAATATACTTATTAAAAGCTAATTAACAAAAAGTTTAATAATTAAATGTGAAATTTTATTTTCGAAATAAAATTTCATTTCATTTATATTACTTATCGGCTTTCGACCAATATACGATAAGGTAATTATTTATTAAAACCTTAAAAGTAATTATTGAATTAAGTAATATTTTTATATTAATATTTTAATTTTGTTTGGGATTATATTTTAAAATTTTTATAATTATTAGGCGATTATCTTTTGATCGGTTATTATTATTTTGCAGTTTTAGTTCGTTTAATTTCTTATATACGTATTTAAATTTCCTTTTATAATGTTATACTATTTTAAGTGCGTATTCGAAATACTTTCCAGGCTTTTACGTATTGTATTTAGCTGGCTTACCTTCCTATTTAATCAGATATTCGCGTTATTTTTAATTATTTCGGTAACAGACGATATTTTTTATTATTTATCTTTCCTGTTTTCTATTATGTCCGGTAACGCTATTTGGACGTCGCCCGGTTCCCGGTTATGTTATAGTTTTAATAAGGATATTAGAAATATATCATATATCCGTTAATATTTTGTAAAAAAATATATTTTGTATACCTAGGAATGTATTGGCTTTTGAATCGCAACTCGGATATAAATAAATATAAATTTGTTATTTTTAAATTTGAAACTTTTGAATAATAAATTTATTTATTACCTTAATTTGAATTCTATAAGTCCCTAATGTTAATTATAATATTTTTTTAGGCTGCCGTTATTTTTTCCTAAGGTTTATTTATTATTTGACAAAAAACCGCCATTGTGTTAAGACGTTCCATAATTTTTTATACTTATCCCTTTAATCTTCATTAAAAGTATTTTATTATTTTTAAGTAATATTTATATAGGACTTTAAACGGAAAACGTCCGGTAAATATATTTTGCGTCTTGTTATATATTAATTCCGTATTTCGTAATAAGTTTATCTAATTATTTTGCTATTTATTAACGTAATTATCGAAATAATATTTTAGGACTTAATAAGTACATTCCGTTTATTTATCTGTTTATGGATAATAAGTAATTAATATTTAACCTTTTATTGTTGACTTTTTGTAAAATTCCGCCTAAAATTGATTGTTAGTGATTTATTTTTATTGTTAATAATTTTGGTTAATGTACCGAATTTATAGTCGATTTCGTTATTAAATAACCGGGTTAAATCTGTTATAATTAAGGCTTTAATTATGAAAATAAATATTTTTAATTTCGTAAAGCGGTTAAAGATTATTAGGATTACGTTATACTTTAACCTGTTTAAGTTTAAGCTTTTAGGAAGTTCCGTAATAAAAATTAACGAAATTCTTTATAAAGGTTACTTAGGTAACGGTAAAAGCTATAATTATTTATATGTTTTGTAACATAGTTTTATTATGCCTTAATAATTCTGATAGTACTTGGTATATTATTAAATATCTTTTTTATAGTTTCTTAATAAAACCTTTTAATTATTAATTTTAAAGTACGGATATATCCCATATATTTTATTTTTAAATTATTATAATATGAGCTAATTAATTCTTTCCGTTAAGCGATTTACGATAGGATTACGAATTTATCCCGATAATATAAAACTTTATTTAAGTCCAGGAAATATCCTTTTTAATTTTAATTTGGCTTTTAGGTATTCGTATTAATTTTATGATATTTAAATCTTTAATTTATAATTTTCGAACCTAATTATAATATTGTCGGAAAACCTTGGGCTAAAATATTATTTTGTTCTTAAATAGCTTTTTTGCTAAAGAACGTGAAACGTATTAGTTATAAATAATAACTTTAGGATTAATCTCGTTCTTTTTAGATTATTTGGAATCCGATCGTAATACGGTCGTAATTTTCAATTATTATTATCTATTTATTAATCGTATTAATGGCGTAATATATATTTATATTAATATTTGCCAACGCTAAATTTACTAAATATTTAATTGCTTATTTTCACTTTTTTTCAAAAATATTTCGCAATCGTATAATGAAACATTTTTGTTTTTCTTTACGTAAATAATAATTATTTAAATTTCCGCTACCTAAAACTTATTTAAAAATCTTATAATAAACGAATTTTGCATTATTTTTATAAAAACCTTTTACCTTCTTATAATACTTTAAATCGCGTTATATATTTACGACCGTTTTCCGTACAGTTTCCGGCATATTATTCGCAAGTCCGAATTTTTTAAATAACGGAAGGATTACGTTTTTATACGCGAATTCCACTAACATATAATACGGTCGTCTAAATATCTTATCTGCTGGGTTAATAACGTTTAATTAATATTAGATCTCAAAATCAAATTACGCAAAACGGTAAACTTATTGGGTTAACTTTTTTCAAGGTTATACATCGGCGCCTTTATTATGTCCTTTAACGGTATATAATTACTAAATATTAACAAATCTTTTTCCGTACCCTAGAAATGTTACAATTAATATTTTAAACTTTTTATAATTACTAATAATTTTTGTTACTTTATAACTTATTACTTTCCGGTTAAACATAACTTTTACAATGAATATATAATTAGGCGTTAATATTTTCCCTATTTTTATTAAAATACCTTAAATATAGTTTTTATCGAAACCTTTATTTTAACTCTAATATCTTAACGTTATTTTAATATCGTGAAATGGTTATTAATTAAAAGGTATTTTTTAAATTTCGAAACCTTTTTTTTAACTTTTTCGGGTTACCGGAATTTTGTTATTTTATTTTTGCCTTTCGCCCTTTTTAACAATTTAATACTAAGTTCGGTAATATACAAATAATAAGCGATAAATTTCCGATAAAAGTTTACAAATTTCAAAAGTATTTAAACATTATAAATTAACTTTAATTTTGACCATATTTCAATAATATTAATTTATTAACAGTCCACATTTAACCGTTAATATTAATTATAAATTTTAAAAGTTTTGTGGTTTTTTTAAAAGATTTCGGATTTAAATATTTTCGCAAATAATTAATATTATAATAACCGTTCGTAAACCAAATAAAACTTTATCGTATATTCGTTTTTATTATTTAAACAAATAATTGTATTATTTAAATATACTACGTATATATAATTAATTAATCCCTTTAATATTATATATATATAAATTTAAAGCGTAACCGGCATATTACTAAAACCGAATAGTATAACCGTATATTTAAATTAGCCATAATATATTTAAAAAGCGGGTTTTTATTAATAACCCTTTTTAATTTTAATATAATAATAAATATTTTTAAAATTACTTTTCGAAAATACCTTCGTTAACTTCAAGCGATTTATTATTTCTTACATTAAGGGTAACAAGTATTAGTTTTTTATTATTATCCGATTTAACCCCTTATGATTAACGTATAACCGGAAATTGCCGTCCTTTTTAAGTACAAAAAATATTAATACTTTTACGTCCGTTTTCCAATAACGTATCCGGTTTATTTTTCGGTTTTTTTAAATATATTTTCCGAATCTTTTCTTTCAAGTTTCCGAAGTAAGGTAAATTAAACCAAATAAAAACGTTTCTTTTTGGATTAGGTTTATTACATATTTTGTTCTTAACAACTAAAGTATTTTTTTCGTTATTATTTCCGAATATTTTTGCCGGAAATTTATTAGATATATAAAAAGGTTAATTATTTTTTATTTTTATTGCTTTTCGAATTCCGAGATATTTAATTTTTCGATTAAATTTATTAAATTCACGGTATAAATTTGTTTGCCGAAAAACATTAAATCCGTAATTCTTTATTTATTAACCTTTTGTAAAAATCCGTATAACTATTAATATGGAATTATATTTAGCAAAATCTTTAATTCACTTATTCCAAGTTTAAATAATAAGATATTAAGCGTTTTCCGGTTATAATATGTTACAAAATAAATTTACTTAAATTTTTGTTCGTTTTCGTTATTATTTATTATGTTAATAAAATTTTTATAAAGCTTATAATATTTGATATATATGCCGTTAACGCCAATAAAACCCGGACTATTTTCGAAAATTAATTAAAATTTAAATTCTTCGCTAATCTTTTACTTATAATATTTATTTATATTTTGTTAAGCATATTTATTTATATTATTACATTTTCCGTATTTTCATTTATATAAAACTTTTTTTTAAAAAGCGGTTTTATTGCGATTATTTTGTAATTACTATCCGAAATAAATTGGACATATACGTTTATTCCGGCTTTTTTTAATGTATACGTTTCGGGATTAATTTAGTTTATCCTTATATATCATAATATTTTATACGGCTTTCGGAAGTTAATTTCCGTATAACTAAGATAATACGGTTTTCGTATCCCTTTTGGATTTATAATTTACGTTTTTATAATTTTATATCCCATAATTATAACATTAAAATTAACCCTTATAAAAATTAAAAATATTAAATCATACGGATTTATTTTAATCGGAATTAAATAAGTAATTATTTACTTTTCGAATATAAAAATACCCGCGGTTCTAATTATTTTTATACGGAACTTTTAATTCACTTTAAAAATCTTTTTTTCGAAAACGTTAAAATACAATTATTTATTTTTATTACTACATTTAACAGAAAATTATCGCTCTTCTTTTATTTTTTTTAAACGTTCTGTTAATAATTTGCCTTATTTGCCATATTATTAACTTATTTTAACTTAACTTTTTCTTGTTACAAAATATTTTGTAACCTTAATATTAATTTATAAAAATAATTCAAAACGAAACGTTTATTATTCCGAAAATCTTCCGAAATAAAGTCGTCCGTAAACTTTATATTATAAATTAAGAATTTTCATTTAACATAAAAGTTTAACGGCGATTAATCGGATTATTATTGTAATTACATGAACTATTCCGTATACTTTTTATCGAGAAAATTAGGACTTACGTAATTTTTCTTAACAAAAATCGATAAGTTTTTTATTTTTAGTTTTTTTTCGTAATGAATATAATTAAGCATAATGCGGTATAATTGTTAAGTATTTATAATAAAAACGACCATATAGCTTATAACTCATTAAATATAAATAAAGGTATTTCGCCTTAATTTCTTTATATAAATTTCTGTAATAATCTCTCTTTAATTTCTTTTAATTAATATACGTTCGGAAAATTTTATATAATTATAACGCAATATTTATTTATCGCCTTTAAGCTTTTACGATAATATCGCAATTAACTTGTAAAACTTAACTTGTTTTCATTTATATCATTACTTTTTATTCGGTCAATTAATAAAACAATTTTAAGTATTATTTATTTTATTAACGTATAATTTCCAACATCTAATTATTATTAAAAAGTTTAATTTTTTTATTTTAAATTCTGGAACGCGGTTGTTATATTATATCCGTTTTTTAACTATTTAACTAACGGTTATTAGGACACATCCCTATTACATATGTAAAGTAATTCGGGACCCCGGGAACGGTAATCTTCTGTCCGTTAAGGCTCCGTTATAAGCTTTTTTGCCTATTCCCGTACCGTAATCGATCGTTCGTCGGTTAGATTCCGATTAACGGTCTCTTCGACTAGTAACCTAGGTTCGTTTTATAATTAACGAAATTTACTTTTAATGATTATTACGTTACCTTTTATAATAAAGATACAAAAATTATAAAATAATAAATAACTAGAAGCTAAGATAAAATAATTTCTAACCAGTTACAAAACGTATTCCAAAAAAAATGGATTAAGTTATTTTTATTTGGCGTTTCCCACTAACTGCCAGATAATAGATTTATATTAATAAATAAGTCGGTGGCTGATCGGTGGCTGGTCGGCTACCAGCCTTATCCCCAAAAGGGCTATATTTTCACAAATTATTACTAACGCCTAAATTTTGATACGAAGTTCGAACGGTATTTGAGAAAACGGCAAAAATTAAGTTGTAATACAAAAGGCGAAACTTTGCCCGAAAATTAGAAAAAGTTAAGATTTTATAAAAAACGCGGAATTTCCTTGAAGTAAAGCAAACGGTTTAATTAACCTTTTTTTAAAATTTGCCTTATATAAGTTACTTACAACAATCCCGTTTTTACATAAAATTCATACATTTTATTAACGGTAAAATCGGTTGATTCCGATTTTCCGTACTGTCGAATACCAAGTTCTTATGACAGGCACGATACCTAGGTTGAACGGAAGCACGGCCTAACAAAGGTTTATATTCAAGGTAAGGAAGGAAGGGAAGAAATAACTAGCCACCAACGAGCTGGCTGCTCTTTATATATATATGGGTAAATTCGGGCTAAGGAGCTCGTTTCATAAGCCCGAACTGCCTTATAGGCTTTAGCCTATAATATCACCCTTTTTTTCGCCCTTAAAAAATAACAAAACTGTAACAAAACGGTAATGACTTTATTTATACCTTTTTCTTTTTATCCTTATTCGTACCTTTACGTTTTCGCCAATTCCGTTTCCTTTTCCGAATAATATTTCGAAATTATTAAAAATAATTATATTTTCAAAATTATTACATAATTTATATATTTGTTCGGCATAATCTGCGTATTTTACGAATAGCTTGATTTCGAAATTATAATTTAAAGGCTTATTTTTGAACTTTAATTTATATTATATTATCTATTTTTTCTCTTTTTTTTCAATAATATCGGTAACGAATAATTAATATTTAAATTTAATAAAATAACGTATCCATTATTATTAATTTTAAAAGATATACCTTTAATTTCAGGTGTATCTTTAACGGTACGTTTAATTTTATGGTATGATACAGCATAATTGTAATAACCTTATATTTAATGTATTTTTAAAATAATATTTTAAATAATTACAGGTTAATTACGTTTTTTAAATGTAATTCTATTAATTATTTTGCTATAAAGCGTAATATTTATTTTTTGAAAACGTTAATTAATTACTTTATCCGGGTTTATATTAACCTTATAATAACTTATACGAATTTCGGATTTTTCCGTAATTTCTAACAAAATTAATGATTTTTTTGATTTTAAAAATTAATTAAGTAATTACCGGTATTTTGTTAATAAGCTTTATATTATATCAGTAAATTAAAAAAAATTATTTTAACGAAAGGCTTTTGCCGTTAAAAGCTAATCATATTACCTGTAAAAATTCGGCCTAATTATACTATATATAATTTATAAAACAACGGATATATGCGAAAATTTTTAGTTAATCATTTTTATAACTCCATCCGTTCAAAAATATAAAAATATATTAAATTATTATTATATACTTATTAAATCCTATAAATGAATTCAAAATTCGTTCGTTTAATTATTTTTATTATCGGATATTATTCATTTAAAATAACCATAATATTTTTAGTAATAAAAGATAATGTATTAAACGTTCGTTCTTACGTCCATATTATGAATCGGTTTTAAGAAAACCGTTTTTAATAAAGAATCGTAAAGTACCATAAAAAATGAAAACCCTTTTTTTACCTTGCCGATAGGTTAATTATAAGGTTTATCGAAAAATTTAAATAAAATCAGTTTAAAATAAATAACGGCCGTAACAACCTTTTTTTCCATGCCTTTTATACGTACGACTTATTATATACGTTATAATTATAACAAAAACGGCATATATTTTAAATTTATTACGTCTAATAATAATTATAAATTAATATGTTTAACGTAATATTTTTTAAAGCCAGCGGTAATATAAAAATTATATATTTGTTAAATTAATAATATTTAAAATAGTTCTGAAATAACAATTTAAATGTGTTTTTTAAATTATAAAAAATACTTAAAATCGAAAGAATATTTTATTATAAATGTTTATATTACGTTTATAATAAAGGGGAAAATATATAACATTTTAATGATGGGTGCATATGCCATATTTAATATTTTATGTTTAATAAATTTTAAGTTTTACATTTTTTAAAACTTTCTTTATAAAAATATTTTTTTACCAAAAGATATAACCCGTTATTTATTATTTCCCCGTTTTAAGTAAATTACAATTATCAAAACTCTTTTGGATTTACATTTATTTATTAAATAATTATTTTTCTTTCATTAACCGAGTTATTCGCTTTTTAAATATTATGTTTTATTTGCGGCCAAATACGTTTTATAACATGTAAAATAAAATATCGGATTAAATAATTAATTTATTAAGATAATATTTAAATACGAAATTAAGGGCAAGTAAAACATGAACTTTTTAAATTTACCTTTTAATGAATGTATAAATATTTTTAAAGTATTAAAAGTTTACGTAATATATTAAAATGATAAAAAAATGGTTTTTTAAAAAAATGATTTTATTAATGTCTTAACGATAATTAATAGCTTTTTATGATATATTTCATAATTATATTTAATTAACCAAAACCGTTTTAAAAAATACGTTGTTAATTATGAATCCCTTAATAAATTAAATTAAAATAAATATTTTCTCATAATCTCACGAAAATAATTTATTTTTATTACCTTTTTTTTTGGAGATTTTAATACGTAAAAATAAATTTTATAATAAAAAGCTTTTTAAATCGATCGAAAGTTATTATGCCTTATTTTTTTAACGGAAAAGGTTTTTTAATTAATGGTAAAAAAAACTATTATTTTATTAAAATATTTTATGAAAGTTTAATAAAAATTCACAAATCTAATAAAAGTTTTAACTGTTTTTATATTAATAAAAACTTTTTATTTTCGAATAAGGGTTTTTTTTTAAATTAACATTTAAATGGATTTTCATTTCGATGATCAATTTTAATTATTTTATTTTTTTTATTTCAAATTCGTATTTATCCGGATTTAATTTCGATGGTATTTTTGCCAAATAATAAAGTATTAACTTAATTTAGTCCATATAATCGGTTCGAAAGCCGGATAAATAAATTAATATATCGTTTAAATATACCATATAAAAATTATTAAAGTAACGTTTTAATATAATATTAATATAATGTTAAAAGGTAACTGGTATATCATAAAAACCAAATGAATATATTAATAATTCGAAATATCCGAAATATATTCAAAATATAATTTTTTATTCCATTTTTAATAAATACGTAACCGCTACAAGGTTATTCGAACCTCGAATTTCGTAACTTACCTAGCTTATAATACGGTTCGTAATATTTCCTTTATTAACCGAAAAAAATAATAAATTGATTTCGTAATCTTATTTAATTTCTTATAATTTATGTAAAACCGTAAACCCCCGTGAAATATTTTTACGAATAATATCGGAATATTTATAAAATAATTACGAACCCGAATTTTATTTTTATCGAATAACTTTATAAATATTTGACGTACAATTAATCCTTTGTTTTAATATTGCGTACAAAAATTATTATAATTTTTTTTAATTTAAAATACTTATTTTCAAATTTATCGTTATGTTATTATTATTACGATAAGGTAATAATAACGAAATTTCGTTATTTACAAATAAATTTCGGAATTTCTGTATTCTTTTCGGAAAATACTTTATTATATCTTTAATGATTAATTACGGTTTTATTTTTATAGCCTTATTAATATTTTTTATAAAAATTACGAATAATCATATTTCGTTTTTTTACGGCGGCTTTATTACGTTATTGCCGTAAAGAATACGGCCGTTATTAAGTAAGTTTTTGTATATTTTTATAACCGCCCTTTCTGGCAATTTTTAAACTTTTTATCAAATTATTTCTTTCCGTAATGTAAATGTAATAATATTATCTGTAAAATAAATAAACCGTTATTTTGTTTCGTATATAATATTATCATATTTTAATTAAGGGTTTCCCAAAATAAAAAGATAAAATAAACTTTTAATTACGTACCCCTAAATTCGTTTTAAGTAACCGTTTAAATTTACGTTAAGTTAAATATTTTTTCCGATTACGGTTCATATAAATCTGTTATTTTTCGTTAATTTTAACGGATAAAATATAATAAATATACGTTGTAACTTTAAAAGGCAAATTAATTATTAATTAAAAACGAAATAATACATATATTTATTATTAATTAAGACGTTAATATATATAATTGTATTAATTAAGGCGTTTAATATTTTAAAAAAATTTTAGTTAATTTATTATTAATTTCTTATGTACTCTTTTATTAAAGTTTTTATTAATAAATTTTAATAAAAAATAATTTTTTTTAAATTTTCGTTATCCAAATTATTATTTTCGTTAATAGTATTTTGTAAATTTATTACTGTAATTTCCGTCCTAATCGGACGAAAGCGTTTTACGGATTTATATTTAAGGTATTTCTAATTTAAATAATTCGTAAAGAATATAATGTAAATATTACCTTTTCCGTTTCAAAATTATTATTTCGTTATTAAAATAATATTTCGTATAAAGCTAGTTATCCAAACCTTATTTCGAACTATTTCCGGATCGGTTTTTTCGATTACCTTATTATTAATTTATAAACTTAAAAATTAACATAATTAATTATATAACGTCCGTTATAAATATATTCCTTTAAATATTTATTATCTAAGCGGGTTTATTATTTTAATCGATATATTATAATTAATTATTTATTTTGCTATTTTTACCGAAATATTAAGGCGTTATTTTTTACCTATATAATAATCGCGCAAAACCTTTAACCGATTAATTACTTTTGTAATTTTACGAATTTAATGGTAATAATTATTATAAAATATATTATTTGATATTAATACGTTATTAACTTTGGTATTAATATTCGCGTTTAAAAAGGTACCTTAATTAATACCCTACTTTATAAATTATAATTATTTCGTAACAGATTATATTGCTTATTTATTTTCGAATTACTTTTTTGTATAAAAAAGCAAAATAGCGACGTTAAGATCCTTTTGTAGTTTTTTTATTTCGAATTAATAATTAAGTTATAATTATTTTTCGATTAATATAAATATTATAATACCTAGGTAAATTGCTATAGAAAAGCCGAAAATAAGCCGTTTTTTTATTTTTGTACGAAATAAGGCGAAAAATAAACGGAACATTTTTTGTTTCCTGTTTTACGAAAAGTTATTTTATAGGTTTACGATTTGCTTTAAAAAATGCGTTATTAAATAATAAGCTTACCATAAAGTCTTATTACAACAGATCTTATTTAATAAAAACTTTTTTTCCGCTTTTATAAAAAATACTAATTTATTTCCTTTATCCGGTAAAATAAATTCTTTACAGTTTTATTATAATTAAAAATTAATTTTGTAAATTCCTTTTATTATATATTAAATGTTTAAAATATATTTATGAAGGATAAATATTAAAAATTTTCCTTAGTAATTTCGGACGAAATTAATATTATAAATTCGCTCATTATTTCGTTAATTATATTACTTTGTAGTTTCTTCCCTGTTAAACATTTTTTGACTTATTATCCATAACCAGGATATTTTTAAAAAACCTTTCGTTTTTATTTAACTTTTTGGAAATTATAATAAATTATAACCTTAAATATATATAACGGGTACGATACGTAAGTTAAATAAAGGTACGTCTTTATAAAGGCTTATATTTAAGGTAAAAACAAAAGAAAAAATGATTAGCTACAAGCGAGGCGGCTGCTCTTTATATACATATGGGTAAGCTCGGGCTAAGGAGCTTGCTTCGTAAGCCCGAGCTGCCCTATAGGCTTTAGCCTGTAACAGTTCTTTGGCGTAAGTCCGATTTAGGCGTTTATAAGTCGCTAAGTAGATCATTAAATATATGGCTAAACAAATGACGTATAATTAAAACCGAATTAAAATAAATTACATAATTTAAAAATAAATTAAGTAATAATTGATGTAAAATTAATTAATTTGTTACTTTTTGTTTCTTTAAAAGTTAACAGGAATTATTTATTACGTTTATAAACGATTTACCTTTAAAACCTTTCGCCGAAGATCCCTATAATAACCCTTTAATTTCTATTGTTAAAATTCTTTTACAACAATTATCCTAGCCGTAACACGTTTTGCGATAGACTTTTTATAACAATTATATTGGAAATAACGCCAAAGGTATTTTTTTAACATTTATTTATTAATTATATATAAAATAATTTAGGCTTATAATAAAGTATTTAATTTAAATAGCATCCTTAGTTTCGATTTACAGCTTAATATTTCGAAACTTTTTGTATACTTTAATTAATTTATTTTTTAAATAAGGAAAATTATTTTTTATAAGATTATAAGCCCTTACATTTATAATGACGGTGCTAGGAATATATTTTAAGGAGGTTAATTAGGGATAATTGTAATATACGTTATCTCGTATTATCGACTGAAGATATCGATTAAGGAGCTAAGTATTATCTGGCGCCGTTTATCTTAATAATACCGTAACGAACCTGTCATACATCCATCTGGTAGCATGAGCAGTATCCGAAAAGGGCCTTAATTTGCAGGTAATAATAGGGCGAGAAATAATTCAGTGGTTTGTTTATTAAAAAGATTTAAAGACTTTTTCCTCAATTAAAAAACGGTATAGTTAACTGTAAACTAAGAGCTTAAATTAATAGTTAAAGAACGAAACAAAGTAGGTGCTATTTATATAAAAGACCGATTTATTATATATCCCAATTCCCAAAGTGAGTATATCGTAAATCTATATAATCTATGTGATCTATGTGATCCTGTCCAAGATCACCTAGATTAATTAGATTAACTAGATCACCTTAAAAGCCAAGCGCCCTTATCCAGGGTTTAGCCGTAACGGGTCCACGCTAGGCCTTAAAGATTGGTTTCTTGGAAACAGAAACGCCTGTTTCTGTAACAAATACTTTAAAAGATTAATTATTTGTATATGCCGTTCGAATTAATTAATTACTTTTTAAAGATTTTACCCCATTTATCTTACGGGTAATTTTATGCATTGGCCATTATGATTATTATTTTATAACTTTATTTTAACCTTTTAAAAATAATTTAACGCCCGTATTATAACGAGCTATGCGGTTTAACTAATTATTAAACCTCAAGTCAACGGGTTTATGTTAGCAGGAATATCGTAAAAATCTGAATAATAAATACAATAATCGTATCACATCTCTTAATACCTTATTATTACAAACGATAAATATTAACAAATGTTACAAGCTAAAGCTATCTAAATTATAAAAATACTAAGCGTATATATCTTTTTCCTTTTTAACTTAATTACTCGTAACCACACCGTTAGTAATAATTACGATTATTTGGGATTACCTTTAATCACTAATGTTCACTGGCTTGGCAATAATCACTATTACGTAACCCGGGAAGTAGCCCATATGCTCCCTGCCTAACCATTTCTTAAAACCGGAGCTTATCGGGTCGTAATACGATCTCCTTCTTCCCCAACTCTTGCCCTTAAAATTTCTTTTCTTCTTTTTTTTCGTTTACTATGTATCGCTTCTTTTTGCTTTTAATTATATTATTTCCCTTTTCCAAAATTCGTCGCGTTCCCCGTTTTTTTACCGTTCGTCGTATTGATTTAGTAAAAGCCTTTAACGAATTTGATTACGAAATTATATTTTATTTTTATTATTTTTCGAAAAAGAAAAGATATAAAATAATGGAAAACGTTTTAAGGTATAAGGAATGTATTAATCGAAATTGATCTTATAATGATATCGGCGTGCCCATTTTCCCCTTCCAAAATATCCGTTATAAACATTAATGTTTAAAACGCGAAAAAACGCTTACTAAAAAGCAATTATTAAAGCTTTAACGGCTTTATTTCAAAACTTAACGCAAATATCAGGAAAAAATAAATAAAGTTTTTTTTCGTTTTATTCGTTAACGTAAATAAAAAGTGTTAATTCGTTCGAAAAACATTATTATAATATAACGTAAATTTTAATCGTTAGATAAACTAAAGGAACAAAAACGTTAGGAATAAAAATAATTAAAGGATGTTATTACGGCTGCTATATTAGCGCATATCGTAACCGATGAGCTCGATATCCTGGCTACCAACTGGTCGGCCGTTAATTAGGACGCGTTCGTTATTATTAATAAAAATTCTTTAATAAGCGTTAGGCATTAATAAGGTTCTTAATAAGTTCCCAGATATTCTTGGAATCTGGATACTTTTTCCACTTAATTAAATATTAGGTAAACCCGTCTTATATTCGTATATTGTAAAAGGCTTCACCTAAGCGGTCTGCAATCGGTTGCCAATAAGAGTTTATTTTCTAGCTAAAAAGAAAAAAAAGGGAAGATAAAAATACAGTTATGTATATTCGCATATAAGGCGCTACGCTAATGCTGCTTGGTACCGGCGTTTATCCGGTACTCCATAATAGGGCTTTATACAGCCTTATTACATTACCTCCCACCTTTCCTAAAAGGGGTTAGTTTATTATAAGATCAATAATCGCGTTAATTTTTAGCTTTTAATTAATCCGAAATTCGGAAATTTATCGATTTCCGAATTAGGCTTAACTTAAGGGGCTAATTATAAGCTAATCGTATATTAAATAAGTCCATATATAAAAAACATATTTACGCTTTTATTCGTTTTAATTTTTCTTTTTTATAATAATAATTTAATTTGGTAAATTAAGTTTTATTTATACTTATAATAATGTTTTTATGCGTCATTCGATAACGGCTTAAAAATTAATTAATACGTTACAATACTGCGAAAATACCCCGTAAAAAAACGTTCTTATAGTTTCGAACCATTTTGGTAAATCAAAATCTGCTAAAATTTTTCGTACGTTACGTATTTACATCGTTTTGGACAGAAATCCCGTTCGTATTTATAATATATTTTATTTTACTTATATAATTCGTTTTACCGAAAACCCGGATATATTTTGTTTAAATTAACGAAATACATAATTTATTTATACGTTATTTATTTATTATTTCCAAAATATTTATTATTAAAGGCAAAAAGGCGGTCTGTTATTAGGTGTACATTAATTATAATTAGAAATATCCTGAAATAAATATTTTTTTTATTTTTATTAATATGTTTTTTGAACGTAATTTCCGCGTAATTCGCGGTTATTTCCGAATTTCGTTAAGCGGTCGACACGTTTTATAAGGTTTTTTTAATTACGATTACCGAAACTTTAATAAGTTCGTTTTTTTACGTATTTCCCATATTATTCTTTCGCCGTTAACCTTAGTTTAACGGTTATCCGTACCTAGGAAAAAACGGGTGCCAAAGTTTTATATTTATGTTTTAAGTTTTCGTATATTATTTGTTCCGAAATAAATTTACGCCTTTAATTCTTGGTTTATACGTTATTTATATGTTAATTACATTATTGATTTTACCGGTTCTTCAGTTTAACGTAATAAAAAACGTATTAAATATAAAAATAACAAATTTCGTTATATAAGTTTTTTTTATAATATTTCCGCCTTTTTTTCGTATTACTTATTAGTTTACGTTATAAATTAAATTAATAACTGTTAATAATTACATTATTAATATTTTCGAAAATTTCGTAATCGTAATTTAAGCAGTTAAAAAAAAATCCCGGCTTTACCGGAATTTAATATAAATAAGGCCGAATAATCGCGCGCTTTAAATACGTAATTTACGTATAACGTTAACGTTATAAATTAATAAAATAAATTATTAAATTTAAAGGTTTTTAAAAAATAATTAAATAATTTCGTAACCGGCATATTATTTTTATAATTTTTAATTTTTTCCTAATATATTTTATTTGTAAATAACGGAAACGTTATTTTAAGGTTTATTTAGGAATTATATAAAATTATTCCTAAACGGTTTCCTTAAATCTCTTATATTATTTACGTACCGTTCGGCCGGTACTTTTAAGCTGGATTTTTACCCGTCCGCTTTTAGGTAATACGTTAAATATGGGGTTTATTATTAATAATTATATTACTGTATTTTTTTTTCGAACTGTTATAAAGTCGCCGTATTTGCAAATTTTTCGAACAGCTTTTAAATCGATTTTGCGTAATTTAACCATTTAATCTAAACTTAGCATATATAGCCTTTTTTTGCTTTTTTAATTTTAAATTTTGGTTCGTTATTTCCTTTAAGAATAATAAAAAGGGGTTACGTATTTACCTCAATTTAAAACGGAAAAAGGTTATAATTTATACGTTTTAGTATATTAACGTAAAAATAATTATATATTTGTTTAAATATATTTAATTTAATAACGTAAAAATTAATTACTTTAATTATTTAAAATTTAATTTAAAGCTACCTTAGCTTTTTCGAAAGTTAAAAAATAACGATATTTTTTAGGAATAATTAAACTTTATCGTTAATTTCGTATTTTTCGGCAGGAAACTAACGTTTATTCGTTATTTCCTCTTAGGTATACTAAGCCGCCGCTATCGCGGCTTAAATAAATTCCGTATTTTTTCGTAATTTCCTAACGAAATTTTTTATTTTTATACGTAAATATTTCTTAATTGCGGAATTATTTTTTATTTAGAGAATTAAATTAATGTAATACCTGTAAAATCAAAAAAAATTAATTTTATTAAGGTTATATTTCGGTTATTAATTACGAATATCGCCCCCGGAAAAACCTTATTTTATTCCTATTACAAATATATTATAAATATTCGTAAATAAGTTAATATTTCTTAATTAGCCCTTTTTGTAACGTTATCGGTTTTTAGGTAATATACGGTAAAAACGTTATTTTATCCTTATTAATTCTTAAGTTTTTATCCACATTTCCTTATTTAATTAATTCCTTTATTATTTATAATAATTTTAAAAAAGGCATAAAATTCTTAATATATTTTTACGAATATTTCTATATATATTTTTACGTTTATCGTACGTATCGTTTTTAGGATTATTGTTTTAAATAATGAATTTATTATAATTTTTAAAAAGTATATGTCGTATTTAAAAATAGTTAATAAATTGGTTATAAAATCGATCGATAATTTGTTATAGAAATTTTCGGAAACCAAAAATAATTTTAATAATTTCTTTTTTTATTTTTCCATACGTTTTTATAACTATATACGTTATAATTTTTACAAAACTGCCTTATTATACGATATATACCCGGTTAAAAAAACTTTTCGAAAATACCGTTATCGTAACATTTTTATTTAGGTAACTTATTATATAAAAATCGTCAGTATTTTATATTAAAGCCGTTTTAAACGGTATTTAATTTAAGATTTAAAAACGTTCCCGAAATTAAAAAAAACCTTTAACGTCCAAAATATATTCCGTAATTAATATTAATAATTTTAATTCAGTTAAAAAAATGCATTTTCTTTTATAATAATCTTAATAATATGGTCGTAATATTTATTATGTTTTAACGTTGCGTCCTAAAATGTTTGGAAGTTTTCGTAATATTAAAATATTTATATTTTTCGAAATAACCCGTTACCTTTAGTTTTAATATTATTAATCGTTATTGTATTTTTAGCGTATTTCTAAGGTTTCGTAAATAATATAAATAATTATTTATCCTTTATTAATTAAAATTTTCGTATTGTTTTCCGGTTATTGCTTTCCTTTATAAATATATTTTATTCCTTACGCAAAAATATATCGGCCTTAATATTTATACGGCCGGTACGGAATTCGAAATAAAATTTATAACGGAATAAAGTTTTTAATTATTTTATTTAATATTCGTTTAATTTTTTAATAATTATAAAATATTTCAGATTTTTATAATCGGTAATAATTTTAAATAAGGTAATTATATTACGTAATTTTATATCTTACATTTTTAAATAATTTATTACCGTTCAAAATTATGTATTATGTATTTTATAATTAACTTTAATAAAAATTTATATTTTAAAGTAATAACTAATCGGACGTAATATTTTTAACTTATTAATTTAAGATAAATAAGTTTTGCATAATACCTTTAAATAGTTTATTTTTAATATTATAAGTTTTTCGAAATTTTATTACGTTGAAATCGGTTTTATTATAAAGGCGTTTTAAAACGTTCGAACGTTATTTTTTTTCTTTTTCCTTAACGGAATAAAAATTTTTTTCCGGATTAAAATTATTAATTATACCGATATATCTGCGTAATAGGCTATAAAGTTGCAGTAAAAATTTGCGAACCCTAAAAAACTTCGAATTTTTTAAACGTTTTGAAAATTTTCCATTTTTTAATTACGCGTACTTTTTCGAAATTTATGTATATCCCCTTTTCGCCGTTTATGATAAATCCAAAATATTTTATCGTTTTTATGGGGAATTCGCATTTAAAAATATCTAAACTTAAACCCGTTTTTCCTAAACGGTTTAAAACCTTTTTTATTTTTTATATATAATCCTTTTTAGATCCGGAGGAAAAAATAAAGATATTATTTATATACGTTAAATTAAAAACGTTAAAATATTTCTTCAAGACCCCGTTAACATATTATTAAAAGATCGCAGAAATACCGTATAAGCCGAACGATATTATTAATTATTTATATAAACCGAAACGTATTCGGAATGCCGTTTTTTATTCGTTTCCGTTTTTAATTTTAATTTCATAAAACGTTATTTGGACGTTTATTTTCATAAATTACTTAACATAAAAAAATAACTTTAAGATTTCAAAAATAAAAAGTAAAAAATAATGATCTTTTTCAGTTATTATATTTAACGCCCGATAATTACAATAAAACGTAACTTTTCTCCGGGTTTTTTAATAAATAGGACCGGAATCCCTATAAATAAATTACTTACGTAAATATTTTCTTTATCCAAAAGTTCGATTAAAATCTTTTTTAAGGCTAGCAGCTTTTTCTTAATTATGCCATATAAAAACCCTTATAATCTTAATATTTTCCTTTTTATTTCGTTTTTACGTAATAAAATCGTATAATCCATTTCGGAACAGGGTAGGAGTAAGGTATTACCTAATTTTTTATTAAGTAAATTCCGAAACGTTTTTAACTTAAACGAAAATTTTTCGTTAATTTTTACCTTTTTTTAAGCGTTAACGCCTGATTAATATCGGCTAAAATAATTAAAAATACTTAAACTTTTTATTTAATTTATTTAATTTTTTTATTTTTCGGAATTCCGCTCCAAAAACAATAATTAAAATTTTTTTCGCCTTACAAATTATTCGTATATTATGTTTTTAGGTTTTATATCCTTTTTCGTAAACTCTTATATAACTTATTACGCTTATTATTAAAAAGGACTTTTACGTTATATATACGATATCGTAATATTTTATTTAAATTTTCCCTAAAATTAAAAAATTATTGAAATTATTAATAATATATACGAATATTTTAACTGTAAAACCGTTAATATCAATCTTTATATATATTATTTCTTTAATTTTTCCTTGCCGTTATCGGCTTTTTGATTAAATCTTTTTTAATTTGCGTAATTTTATTAAAATATATAGCAACCGTAAGCATTTTACGAACGTTTTGCTTATTGCAGTAAAATATTTATATCCTTAATTAATAAAAGTTTTTATAAATTTTTTTAATTAATATATATATATATAATAAATAAAATACCGTGTATATTTTGTTTCGCAATTTTTATTTCGGCCTAGGTTATTTTTCGTTTCCGAACGAATTAATATTTAAAAGTTATTTTTTTTCTTTTTTGCTTTTAAATTTTAACCTTTGTTTTCGTACATATTTAACGATTTAATTCCTTCTTATAATTTTTTGTCAATAAAAACGGATAACGATTTGCCTTATAATTAAAACGCTTATAAGGTAAGTAAAGGCTTTTTATTTTACTAACATTCCGTTTTTTTAAATTATTTATTACGCGTATTATTTCGGCGTTAAAAGTAAAATTTAAAGTTTTTACCTTTATCGTCCTATTACCGAAATACCCGTTATATTTATATTATTATTTAAATTATTTTTTATTTAATTATTACTGCTTAATTAAGTTATTAAAAAATTACTTATTCTTTTTTGCAATATTATTCCTTTAAAGCATCCGGCAATTTTTATTACCTTATTTATTTATACGTTATAATTTTCAAAAAGATTTATTAAAAATAAAACTTAAGTAAATTTCTTATTTAATATTCTTTTTAAAAACGTAAATTGCGTTTCCGTTAATTAGGTAATTCTTTTGTAATTATTAACGTCTTTTTAAATAAAGGATAAAATAACGAAATTTTTGCATTATTGGCTTACCTTAAACTTTAAAAACGTTTAATTACTTTTTCCTTTTTATGCCGATTATTATATTATTCGTATAATATCTAAAAAACATTAATAAGGTTATAAATATTATTTAAGTTTCCGGCAATATAATAAATAATAACCGTAAGTTATATATTGGCTTCGAACTTTTCGTATATACCGTAAAATTACTTACCAACTCTTTTTACGAAAATAACGTTTATTTCGAACTTATAAATTATAAATATGTACCATCCGGGGAATTTCTTTTTTGTCTCGTCGAACTTCTCAGACCAGAATAACAATTTCCGTTTGGTTCCTATTATTAATTCGGTCGTTCGAACCGTTTTTATAAAATACCTTAATTATGTTTTTAATCGTAATTAAATTAAAAAGAATCGGTATTTATAAAGGTTATTATATTCCGAATTTATAATTAAGTAATAAGCTTTTATTAAATAATTAAGCCGTTTTTAAGCTATTTTGCCGTTTATATTAATTCCTTATTTGCCTTATATTACGTTTTTATATACTTACCGAACTGGGCTGCCTTTTTTTTGTTTTTCTCGAATTAATAACTTATATATTGCTTTATAACCGCCATCGAGCTTATTAAGGTTTCCGTCATAACGCTAAATACTCTTTATAACTCTAGGTCGATAAAGGCCCTTTGCTGGGCCCTTTAAAAAGCGTTCGAAAATTTTGACATCTAATCCTAAACGTTTCCTGTTTTGCTAAATAATAAGCTAGAAAATATGTAAAAGGCTTTACCTAAGCGGTCTATAATCGGTTGCCAATAAGAGTTTATTTTTTAGCTAAACAGAAAAAAAAAGAAAAATAAAAATACATTTATATATATTCGCATATATGGCGCTGCGTTAATGCTGCTTGGTACCGGCGTTTGTCCGGTGCTCCATAATAGGGCTCCATACAGCCCCATTACATATATCGAAGACTTTCTTTATTTCGTATATTTGTTCGTTTTTTTTACGTTGTTGTGTACGGTATACATTTTAATTATATTTGTTGCTAATTCGAATAAAAATATATGAAAAGTTAAATAAAATTTAACTTTTAATAAAAATTTCAATGAATAATTATTTTCTAAGATTTTCTTAACGATTTTGTAGGGACCGATATATTTAAAATCAAGTTTTTTGCTATGTTATTTTATTTAAATATTTTTAATAGTAAAAAAACCCATTTTTTTCGAAAGTTAATTTCTTTAATTTTTGTTGGTTATAATACTTATTTATTTAATTCCGTACGAATTTTAGTTTTATTTTTGTTTTTTGATATAACTATTATAATTATTTTAACGTAAAGATTATTTTAATATTAATTAAACAATCGTTACCTACTTTACTGTAAATTTCTGAAATAAAACCAAATTTTTCGTTTGTAAATATTATCTTAATACTTTCGTAATAATTAATATTATAAGCTAATTAAGCGATTAATAATTTTTTAACCTAATTATTTTTTTCGTAATGAATATAATATCGCAAGTAAACTTTTAATATTTAATTTATTCGTTTTATTTATTTATTTATTTAAAGTTTAAATATATTACATAATTTGTAATTTAAGACGATTTATGTTATTAAACCTTATTAAAACTTAAATACAAATATCGATCTTTTATTTATTATAATCTCCATTAATAATCCGTATATGCTGAAAATGTATTTAAAAATATATAAATTAATTATTCGGCATTTACGTATTAATAATATAATAAAAAATAAGAAAGTTTCTTAAATCGATCGACGATTACGAAAATGCTATCGTAATATATTCCCATAATTAAATTATTTAAGATAAAAAGCTTAATAATAAAATCGAATATAATTAAATACCCTAATTACTTTATAATAAATAATAGCTATAATTTTCCGTATAATTTATCTCGTTAAGTCTTTATTTTGGCCCAAATATCATATTATTATATGATTCTTTATACCGTTAATTTAATTTTAAAGAATATATAGGGATTAAAATCGTTTTAAGGTTTTATATATCTCTAGATATCTATATAACTGATATTCGTAAATTTTTCGTATTAGATCTTTTTAATAATTCTTTAAAATTTATATTTTATTTATTTTTTAAATTTTTGAGAAACTGTCGTTATATTATTAAATCTTTTAATACATATCGAAAAATACTATTCGAATTATCGCAATTTATTGTAAGCGTAAATATCCTTTTATGGTAATATCGAAAATTATAGAACTAATTTTAACCAATTTTTCTTTAAGGTCTAATTACTTATTTAAAATATTTATTTTGCCGTTCTTTGATTTTTTCTTATAAATAATAACGAACTCGAAGTTCGCCAATTTTTTTGCATATCGAAATTATTATCCTATAAGTTCCTTAGTTGTAATAAAACGGGTAAAATTTTAATAATCCGTATTAAGCTTAACGTAATGCAAATTTCCCTTTAAAAAATACTGAAATTCCCGAAACGCCATAATAATAACCATAAATCTTTTATTTGGAATACCGTAATTAAATTTAATTCCTTTTAACTTATACGAAAAAATATAATAAAATATAATTTGCCTTAATTATCTTTATTATCCGATTATTACGTTTATTACATAATCCGAAATATCGGTTTTTAACTTAACGGGGCGGTTTAAATCGTACATAATTAGTATTAACTCGTTAACAATCGCAGCCTTAATATTTTAAAATATTCTGTCCGTATCGGATATTTATTTAAATTGTTTTTTTTCATAAAATTCGTTAATGATATAATTATTTTATGAGAATTCCGAATAAACTTCCTATAGTAATTACCGAATCCAAAAAATACTTATATTTCTTTAATCATTATTAGCGTTTATTATTTTATAACTGCAATAATCTTTTTACAATTTATCGTAATATATCCTAAGGTAATAATATATCCTAAATATGTTATTTCTTATATATAAAACTAATTTTTTTCCGTATTAATAAGTAACCTTACGTTTTATAAAGTTTAAAAAACCTTATAAACGTATTTTACGTATAGCTTTTCCGTTTTTACGAAAATAAAAATGTTATCGAAATAATAAATAATAAAAATATAAAGATATTTTCGTAATACGTAATTTATTATTTGCAAAAAGGCTATTAGTATATTCGTAAATCCCATTAATATAATCAAATATTTAAATAATCCGTATTTCGTCCTAAAAGCTATTTTTTATTCGTATCCTTTTTTAATTTTAATAAGGTTAAGTCTGTTTTTAAAATAAAATATTATGAATTATTTAGTTCCGTAAAGTCGGTTTTTTATTTCTATAATTAAAGGTAATAATATTTAATTTTTAATAATAATATCGTTTAATTACGGATAATTTATTACAAATCGTAATTTTCCGCTTTTTTTAAGTACGAAAAATATTAAATATTCTGCTGGTAATTTCGAAAGTTAAATTTATCCTTTTTATAATTAATTTTCCAGGTATTTTTTGAAAATACGTAATTTATTATTATTAAAATTATAAATAAGATAAAATTTTATCGAAAATCCTTTTTTAAGAATTATTTCGTAATCCTATTTATTATATTTTAGTAATTTCGTATTAAATTGGTTCCTAAAAAATTACTTAATTTTATAATATTATAATAACATATTAATTAGAATATTTAATTCTTAAGGTTATTATTTTTATTATTTTAAATCGTTATTTAATTATTTTAACTTCCCTTTAATAATAATAATAATATGTCATATTTTTAATACCCTTTTTTTATATTTTATTTCTTTAGGTAATAAGGCTTTTATCATATGTTTTTGCCTATATTTGTCGTTATTTCCGATCGAATATTAAGAATTTAATTTTGTTTTATTTATTAATAAGTAATAAAACGAATTTTACCTCCCTAATTTTGCCATTAATCAAAATTCCGTATTAACGTATCCATAATAATCCAAAGATCATATCGTAATTCCTAAATAAAACAATATTAAAATTAATTATTTAATATCGTTTTTTAATAAAAATCTCGAAATAATTAATTTCGTATATAATTTTTTCGTTATTATAAATGAATTCTTACCCTTTGCTATTTGTCATTATATAAGGTTCCAACTTAAATTTTTATAATAATTTAAACTTATTAATATTTAATATAATATAATTCCCACTTAAAGTTCCGTAATCCACTATTACGATATATTAATACGTTCTTATTCGTACTTTTAAAGTAATATAGTCGTTAACGTTTTTTATCGCCATATTTAAAACCTTTTTCGGGAATTCTTTTTAATTTCTTTAAGTTTTATTATTTTACGGCTTTTTTATAAATAACTGTTTTTTAACTTTTGTTCGAATTTATTAAATCTTATTTATATTTTTCGTTTAATATGTTAAATTGTTAAATTTCTCGTTATTGCCGGCGTATTATTTCTTTAAATCGTATTAACTGTTCTTAATGTTGTTGTAATTTTTTTCTTTATTAAATAAATTATTTTCTTATATTTAAAACGATATCCCATTATACGTTATCCTGGTTATTATTGGAGAATTTTCTTATAAATAAACGTATTTTTTCCTTAATAACTTTTTTTAAAGATATATAATAAATATTAATTGAAAATAAAAATCCGTAATAATTTTTGAATAATGTTTTTTTATCGTATATTAAATTAATTTCTTTTCCGTTTAATAATTACATTATTTATAATAATAAAAAGGGTTTTCCTGCGGGTATTGCTTTTTGTCGAGCCAATTTTCTTTTTTAATTAATTACTTCATATTTTTTAGGGCTATAATTCGAAAATGTCGATATTATTATTTATTATTTTTATTATTACCGTTACGGTTTGGATAGTCGAAACTTTTATAATATATTCGGATCATTTGTTTATAAATATATTATTTTTATTTTTCGTAATTAAGATATTTTTGTTGTTAATAATATATAGCATATATTTTGCCATATCGATTAAAAATTCCAGAATAAACTTTTTTATTTAATTCTGGTATTTACGTAATTAATTTTATACTGTTTTTTATTATATTAGCAATACTTATTAAGCTAACTTTTTAACTTTTCATATTTTTCGTCGGATTTCTAATTATAATAATCCTTATTAAACCGTTTCCTATAAGCCTAATATATACTTAGCTTAAATTATATTATTAACTTTGCTATCGTTTTTTTAATTATTCTTAAATTATCTTTTCGGTATAAGTATTTAATTATTTTACCGTAAGTTTTAAGTTTTTTATATTTATAAGCCTTATATCTTATTTTGCCATAATTAAACTATTTAATTTGGCTCCAATTTTATTTATAAATAACGCCAAATTCTATAAGTTCTAATACCGTTCTATAAAAAATAAGGGGTACGTCTTATTTTTTCCTCTAATTGGACTTATAATATCTTAAACGTAAAATATATTATTATTTTCTATCATTTGTTAAATTATCGATTAGTAATTTTAATCACCTTTATGATATACCGGTTTAAAATCATTAATCGTTTAATTCGAATAATTTTATTTTTTATATTATCTTTTAACGTTTTATAAAATATATCAATAAAAACGTCGGCCTTATTACTTCCTTATTTAGCTTTAGCCGTAAAACTTTAAAAGTTACGGCATATTTAAATATAAATTTTTTTTACCGGAATTATAAAAATTATTAAGTTATAAATTGTTTTTTATCCGGATTACCGAAATTATTGCGCATTTTATTTTCGAAATTAATATAAAATAAAAAGAAATTATTAGTAAAATCCTTTTTATCCGGTTTTTTCATTTTTAAAAAATTTCTCATAATAAGCTGAAGCCAATTAACCGTATTTTTTACTAAGTATATTTTTATTTCTAAAACTATATTCGCTGGATTATTAAAATTTAAAAAGCAAAGGTAAATTCGTACTTAAATTAAAAAAGTTTAAAAGTTATCTTTTTTAACGTAATGTTCCGGTTTTTTAAGCTTTATGCGGGCAAAAAAGGTTTCGGTAAATAATGTAACTGTAAGTTGTCGGATTTCTTTTTCCAATTTCTGAATTCGAACCTTAAGCTCTTAAATAAGGGTTTCCTAAGCGTGAATTAATATTTTAACAATATTAAATATTGCTCAGAATTTAACAGTATTATTAAACAAAAGTTTATAACATATAAGGAGCTATACGGTTTAACTAATTATTAAACCTTAAGTTAACAGGTTTATATTAGCAGAAATATCGTAAAAATCTGAATAATAAATATAATAATCGTATTATATCTTTTAATACCTTATTATTACAAATAATTAATATTAATAAATATTGCAAATTAAAATTATCTAAATTATGAAAATAATAAACGTATATATCGTTTTCCTTTTTGGCTTAATTATTCGTAATTATACCGTTAGTGGTAATCGCGGTCATTTGGGATCACCTTTGATCATTAATGATCACTGGCTTGGCAGTGATTACTGTCACGTAATCCGGGAGGTGGCCCGTATGCTCCCTGCCTGACCGTTTCTTAAGACCGGAGCTTATCGGGTCGTAATACGTATATAGCTTGGGTTCCGTAAAATTTAATAGCATAATTAATGCATATTTGCATTTATGAATATAAAATTATCTTAAGGGCATAAAAATGATGGTTAAATCGATTTATTATATTTTATTTGTTTTCAAGACAAGTTTTTAGTTACCCTTATATACATATACCTTATTAAATAATAAATACGCTATGTTAAAGTAAATATAAGTTATAAATATATTATTAATTAGATTAAGAAGTATTTGCAATATAAATATAAAAGTATTTTTTTATTGTCTCGGAAATAATCGTTATTTTTTAATTAATAAACCTCCGTAATCAATATCGTTCCGGGATTTCTATAAATTTCTAAAGCTTCTTGGTTATTATTTCGTAAACTGTTAAATTTAATTATATAATTATTATGTTCTATATTTTATATTACTTTTTTCCCCGATTAAGTTAATTAAATACACATGTGAATAATTTAATTTAATGATGTTTTTAAATTTGAAAATAAATATATAAAGGATTTTTCACATTCTTATTATTTAACTGTTTTGATATTTATAATCTATATTGACCCAGCCGGCCGAAATTGTTTTACATATTTTTAAGCTAAATCGGATTGTAATTCTTTATATATCCGGGACAAGATTTTTGTCGAGATAGGATTATTGCAATAAAAAAGAAAATTAGGTTATTCTAAATATTAATATATTTTTGTTAGTTTAAATTTAGGAATAAATATAAAACTATAAGACCGTAAGCTTAATTAAAGATTAAACCTTAAATACAAAACCCTTAAAAATTCAAAACTTTTTAATGCCGTTTACGGGAGCTTATATAAATTAATTTTTTCGAAATAATCAAAATTATGCCACTTAATATTAAACTTAAGCCTGTTAATATTATTAAGGACGGGTTTTTTATTTCCGATTTTCGTATTACGGACGATGGAAATAGCGATCCTAATAACCCCCTTAAAAAACGAACGGCCCATAATACGTATGGCTAAAAGAAAATAGGAAATTTGATACGAATTCCAGTTTTTATCGGAATATATAAACGTCCCCGGACTGATATATACGCCTTAGGACGCGTTAGTTTAACATAATTAACATGTTTTCCAGGATTCTGGAGAAGCCGAATTTCGCGAAATGCTTACCGATATTACGTTTAAACCTCCCGTTAATTATACGTAAGGACCTGTTTAGGATCGCTACGTCGACGGGCTTTATAACGACGTCCATAACTATTTACTAGTAAAAAACCTAGTTCCGGCCATCATTTATGGATATGATTTCCCCTTTTGCGGCTTATGGTCCGCATATGGCTTACCTATGTCGATAACGATCTTGCTCGGGTCGAACTTAGGAAGCACGGCGCTTATGGTGGCCACGATAGTGCCGTTCTCCCTAATCTTGCTCAACTCCTTGTTGGTGGCCGGACTGCTGCGCAATGTTGCATCTGGCCGCGATATTGGCCAGTTGTCCTACGTCAACATGGGCTCGTTCGCTCCCGAACCAATATTCTTACCTCTAACGACGTTACTGGAAACGTTAATCGTCGTATTAATGGTCGTAATGCTGGCCGCGTAAGTATACGTAATTTTAATTAGGCCTTATTCGGGATTAAGTAAAGTGTTGTTATAATACGTATTTATAATCCCGATTAGGTTTTTGTAATACAGTTCGTCCCTAAATTAGTTTTATTTTTTAAGTAATTTCCGGTAACGATAATTATTTCGTACTTAATTAGACGCCTTTTGATTCTTTTCGTTAACCGTTTCGAAACAGGACGTATGGATTTTTTTATTATTTTTATTTAATACGGTATTAATTACCGGCCGAAACCGATATCCGGTTCCGTTTGCATTTTTTTTATAACAGCCCGTAATACGTTACGTAAATCTTATATTTAAATACGTTTCCGTTTTTTTTGCGTTAAGGATTCGTTACCCAATAAACTAACGTTATATACTTTTTTCTAAACTTGCCTCGCATTCGTATTTTCGATATACTTTCGTTTTACGTTACGTTAAGATACAGGAATTCGTGGTTCTTTTGGCGTATTTACGATATCGCAAAAAAGCTTTTGCATATTTCCTGTCTTACGAACATAATTAACCCGCCATAAATAAGCCTGGGTTTCCTATTTTATTACGGAACGGATCCGCCAACGACATACCCCGTATTTGGACTATTCTTTATCAGTATTTATATAACGTCCTTAAACCCGAACATCCAGTAATTACCGTCCCTTATTTTTTTGAAATTTAGGGAATTCCTTTTTATTTTTCAGTCGAAATCGGCGACATTACGCCCGACTTTATGTCGATATAATTTGTGCTAGGTTAATAAATTCCGTTTACGTTTTACGTAATAATTTAAATAACGATAAGCTTTTATTAAAAAATACGTGGCCGCCGATTAGGTTATTATCCGGCCTTACGGTTTAACGAATTTATGGTACAAATAAATAATCTCGAAACGCTGGTTAAAATACATTAATATATCGACTTAACGATAATTAAATATATGCTAATATTAATAAAGGCTAATTACGTTATTTTATAAGTAATTAAGTTAAAACTTAGTACAAAACTTTTCAAAAATATAGGTATATTAAGAATTTAAAAAAGATATTAAAGATTAAGCTAGTTTTTTTGGAGGTAAACGAAACTTTACGCATAAAAATAATACCAGTTTTTATTAAAATAGCAATTATTTACTAGCTATAAAAGTATGTAAAATATGCAAAGATTACTTAATCTAAATTTTAATTAAACCTTTATAAAGTTAACTTTTTATCTAAAGTTTATTATTAACTTATATGCTAAATATTTGAGTTAAAATAATTGCTTTCGTTATAAGATGACCCCCCCATCCGCGCTCCACCCCATCAACGCGCCACCCCACAACCGCGTTGCGCGTCGATCCACTTACTGATTTCTTTCCATATAAAAAGCTTCTCAACAACGCTTTAAAAAATTGAAAAAATTATCTTCTTCTTCAGCAGAATCTGCGCTTTCGAACGATATGCAGCCCTTAGCTCAATTCCGTGCGGCGCAGGCGATTAACGAGGTAACACGTAGGAGGTCCCTGCGTTCAGCCTCCAAGGGCTACCAGGTTGACAGAAAATATATCTTACGCCGCATCCAAGGTGTACGGACGAAAGAAGAATTCGATAAAAGTCGTCAGAAGCTATTACGAATCCAGAAGAAAGCTTTAGCCCGTTGGGTTATCGTACAAGGTCAATTGAAGTATGCGCTATCCCATTCGCGATTCCGCTTATACGCACAACGCCTCCTGATCAATAACGGCAGCCCTAAACGCTTAGGAAAAGGTTGGGTAGCCCGATTTTTGCGTCGCTATCCTGGAATCAGGATTATTAAGGGCAGGTTTATTAACTATAAGCGTCTAAATGGCGCTTCCCCGGCCTCCACTAACGTCCTATTCGGACGTTTCTCCTTGCCGGAGGTTAAGGCTATCAAATGAAGGAACCAATTTAACGCGGACGAGATCGGAGTAATAAAAGGCATGGGCGAAAACTGTTTCGTCCTTAAAGAAGCCTTTAGGAAAAATATCTTCTTGAAGGATGCCTTTAAAAAGGGGTGAATCATTATAATCGCCTATATCAGTGCTAACGGGCGATCGCTGCCGCCTTTCGTGATCTTCAGCGGCGTTAACATACAATAACAATGGTTCCCTGATTCGGACGATAAAGCATACAAAAGCTGGTACTTTACTACGTCAGAGAACGGCTGGACGAATAACGAAATCGGCTTAAAATGGTTTCGCGAGGTCTTTATTCCCCATACTAAGCCCGAGGACCCGGACGAATGAAGGCTATTAGTAATTGACGGCCATAAAAGCCATACCACCAAGGAATTTATATGGATGTGCCTTCAAAATAAAATATATATTATTTTCCTGCCTGCCCATATTTCCCATATTTTCCAGCCTTTTGACGTAAATGTATTCGCCACCTTAAAGCGGAAATACCGCTACTGGTTCCGCGAACGCTATTACGGGCAGGCTTCCGAGGCTACAGATAAAACCGACTTCCTTTGGGCGTTCGCGAAGGCGTAACAGGAAGTTATGATAACCTCGGAGTATATCATAAAGGGCTGGGAAGCAACAGATTTGCGTCCTATTAACAAGGCGAAGGTGTTAAACAACAGGTACGTTAGGGAAGGGGGGGGGATAGCAAATGCACCCACCCGGAAATTAATTTCTACCCCAGAACGACCTAACTTTCTATCCCAATTGGCTGCTTTAAGTATTAAAATACCTAAATTATCTAAGGAATTAACTCGGATCGAAAAAGCCCTGGTACAGGTTGATCCAGCTTACGGGAATCCTACCGTACGTTTCTTGTTCCGCAAGTTCGCCAAAGCCCTTGA
>QJNS01000320.1:22511-74943 GCA_004154925.1 Monosporascus cannonballus | reverse complement strand
TAAGAAGCATGGGCTGGGAACAATGTGACCGACCTTCAGGCGAATTACGGCTGGCTCAAAGGTTCGTTGTCTTCTCCTGCCGAGATGAATGGACTTTGTTGATGATAGAGACGAGGTTATTGTCTCTAGACTGATCAAACGATAAAGCGCATTGTTTGCCCCGTCTGTCGGTATCCCCTTTTTGTCCTCGGGGGGAGCTCCTAGCCTGGATCCAAGTCAGCCACGTTAACGAGAGACCTCGACCAAGTGTGTGATGCCCAAACTTCACAACGGGAATGCGCCTAGACTATCTGATGCTCTAGATACGTGAAGTGGTTCGACGCGACAAAATATTGCTTGGAGGCAATGCAAAAGGAATACTTAACGAACGGATAAGATTTGGTAGTGAGTAGCGTAGTGAAATAATGCTACTAGGCAATGTTAGCCAATACAAGGCACAGAACACTATGCGATCTGCCTCCTCGACACGGGCCCTTAGCACCGGATATGTACATGTATGGATAAGGGTACCTATGCAGCAAATCTGTAGCACTAAGGTAGTAAAATGTCTAGCTTATCGATTGGCAGCCGACAAAAGCTCCCCACCATATGCGCTACCACTGAACCCTGCAGCGCCAATCCCGCTTGCCCTTCAGGAATGCCGAAGCAGCCACCACGTTATGCGCCTCATGCCTCAACTACCTTTATCCATCCCTACATACGCAAGTGTATAAGCGGGATCGTCGTCCGCCCTCGTTGTCGTAAATCTTCCGGGGTTCCGGGTCAGCCCGGCCCTACCCGTCTCGACTAACTACCTACATGTAGTACGAGGGGCTTGATGAGACGACGTCGCTTCGTGCTACTACACGCCACCTGGTGTTTTGGCTTGGCCACCTGCCTTAACTACTCCCGCAGGATAAAGAAAGCCGAAGGTCTGGTCAGCGCATCATTCGTTGTGGGGCTTGGCTATAAGACAAAAGATGAAGTGCATCCATACTGCCCGTGTCTTTGTAGCTGTAGAACGCTCAATGGCGTTACGAGCCGGAGCTCTCGGACTCCGGGGTTGTTGTCGATATTACAAAGCCCGAGGTTCGAGCCTACCGACCCGCTAGGTAGAGAGGTCTCACGCCATCTTTCTCAGGATTCCCAGTCTGTAAACTATGATGCAGAAAGCCTGTGTAGATATCATGAGGTTCGGATATTCGGCCAGCACCTGTAATGGGGATGTATTTGGTTGGCATCGTATGGTCTGCTGCTCGTGAAGGACCATCTAACCACATTTCGTAAGTTTCACGACAGGCACACCACTGCCGTCGCATGGGCCGTATGCATCCCATATAACCGGGACATATTTCGTGTCTGTGACGGGAAGGGAATGTAACCTCGTCATTACGCATGACTCCATTTAAAACGTCATGGGCGGAGCACTTTCAAAGTTCGTCTAGGCGTCCCAATCCTCCGGTTGCGGCATTCCGGAGGCTCGAACAGCCTTCGAGAGCTCTCAATACATCCGCCGAAAGAAGCTGGGATGATAGCTTTAATGTTTGTGAAGGGGGGAGTGATGGGGTATATGGCTACTAGGGCTGTGGAATTATTTAAACCCATTGTAGTGCTGTGACGTAGTCCCTCCTGTGATCTCGCATGAGATAGGTATTCCGTTTATGACTATGCATTTTGTGCACTAGACCAGGCCATGAAAGCAAACCCCCTTTGACTACTCGAACCTAGGGTACTACGGCCCCTGGAACATGCCCCTGGAACATGCCCCGAGGAGGCAGGGCCACGAACGACATGCAATTACATCATGCGAATCGCGCCATGCACACTGCGGCCGTGATGGAGCTTTAAGGAGGCCCGTCTTTCGCCATTACACTTGCTCTGATCCTATACTCATGTGCTCACGGCCTCACGACCACAAGTGGCCCGATCCGCCAGCCTACCAGTGGTAGACGTGGCATAATCAGCGTTCGGCCATCGCGCTGGAATAAACGCTCTGGTAGTCGAGGCACCGGGATCAGACAGTTTCGCGTCGCCCAGAGAACAGCAGTCGAAGTGTACTTGTATTGCGATAACTTGACATGTGTACCTAGGTAAGCACAAGCGGCCATCCGTGGAGGCTGACCGTCCGTTCGTTCCAATAACGCCCACTCCGTCCAATGCGATGCTAAACCATCCATCCGCGGCCGCCGAAACTCAGACGGTGTTGTCGTTATCGTTATTCTCGATGCTTAGCCATCCGGATGCATGTAGGCGTGCGGGTATGTAGTATTATGATATTGCGGGTATCGAAGACACGTCGTCCAGCGTGCATCTCCATCGATCGTCTCTTCCGGCCTTGGCGCGGGGTATCCCATCTAAATTGATCTACTGCGGACCGCCCTCGTAGGTCTGGACCACCTTGTCCTCTTCGACGACGGCATTGTATTTGGAGCTCCAGGCGGACACGGACTCGGTGATCTTCTGGGGCACCTTGGCCGCGAAGGCGCTGCGAAAAAAAAAAAAAAAGTCAGCCAGTCAGCCAGCCCAACGGTGGTCTCTCCTTGCACATCACCAGGCGTCTCGTCACGCGTGAGGATACGACAAGCGGAGGGCACAGACGGGAGCTATCCCGCGTCCCGACTATCCACAGTCGCCGATCCCCGAAGCGAGAAGGAAACATAAGGGTAGGCGAGCTTACTCGATCAACTGGTACTCGTGGGTGATGACGCCGCCAGCCGCCTTGATGTCGGCCTTGGCGCTGTCCATGACGCTCTTGGCGGTGCCCTTGGGGAAGCTGACGATGACGGACTTCTGGATATCGACAGCGAGGGCGCCGGAGACTACGGCGAGGCCCGCGAGGATGGTCGGGAGGACGCGCATCTTGGAATCGTCGGGGCTGTTGTTTCTGTTGGGTGATGAGGTTGGAAGGTCGATTGATAAGGCGACTGGTATTTTGTCGTCGGGCTACGGTAGACAAAGCTATATATGTATACTTGTTGCGTATGGTGGTGACGGAAGGGAAACGAAAAGAGAGAGCTGACGGTCCGTGGTGATATATGAGTGGACGGGAGAGCCGGAGACACCCTCGGGCCCCTTTGTTAGCGATTAGATCACAGGGTGCAGAGGATAGAAGGTTCGGCCGACACCTGCCCTGGTACGTTAGTCCTGGGCCGGCTGGGCTGCATGCGCCACTCCGACCGCCCCAATCTGCCAATCTAGACTCTCCCAATCGACCCCTGTTGCCCATCAGAAAGGAAAAGTCGGGGGGAACTCGAGGGAGACGCCCCACCTTTAGCACGTTTCCGGCTTCCACAAACGGCAGGCGCTAAGGTCCGTTCAACGCCGCCCTCCCCCTCAAAGTCCCCCTTAATGACTCAGGAACTGTATACATAGTAAAGCTATGCCTGTACGTACGAAGTTTAATACTTCTCGGCTATGCACGTACGCACACACAAACTTATGTATGCATGCACCTAACTTCGGCAACCCAACCTGTGATTGTCTCATAATTGCCTATGTATGCTCAGGCCACACTCGAGCATGTCGCGCCGCACAATATGTGGCTGCGCCTCCGGAGTTGATGTCATTCTGAAGGATGGAATTTGAATAGACGATATCGTTACCCTTTGCGATATAACACCGCAATCCTTCTCTCGTCATTTCGACCGTATAACTTTTTGGGTGAGATATGTGTCCGTCCGAACACTCGGAAAGCTAATTCGGCTTGATAGCGACGAGACCTCGGATTGGCTCGTGCAGCCGGTTTTAATTCTGCTGCCTTCATGCGACAACGGGCGGAGTGCCTCCCTCCTCCCCCCTTGAGTGCGTACGGCTTCATCAAGCTGACAAATGGGGAACCCAAGCCGATCCACCAATGGGAGCTCTTAGCCAAGCCGAATAGGTTATGATAGCGTCTCGAGCAGTAGCGCAGAGCAAGCTCATATTCCGAACTCCTGACAGATAACAGGCAAGATGTCTCCAACCTTGGCAAATCCATAATCCTGACAGATTGGTAGGAGGCGGTGGGCAGATTTGGAGACGGGGGGCGCAATAGCTGGCTAGGTAACTAGGACCGCGTTTATCCCGGGGGGGACCTTTTACTTATAACAACGGCAAGGAGGACTAGTTACCCGGTATGCATCCAGACAACATCCAGGGTCCTCTCTTGAGCTACGCCAAACGTAACGGCCATCGCATCGTTTCGTCAGTGCAGGCATGGTTGCAGCCGCTAACGTTAACCGCCTTTGACTGCTCGTATCACCTACAACGTCTCGGTTATGAGCCTAACATATCAGCATCGGGACTCGGTTAACGATCGGTTTATCTTGGTTTCAGGGGCTTATAAAGCTCTAATACACAAGCGACTGGAGAGGCTTGCCATAAGCCTGGTGCGATGGACTAACTGATGGATGATGTCCATCTCTCTCCGGATCGGTCGGGAGCCCTCGCCCATGCTCACTGGCCCCGGCGGAGCATCAACATCCGACTCTGGGCCATGCACCTGGCGTCACCGTCCAGGAGTCCACCTTACATATGTGCGGTTTGATCTCGTCGTATCCTGCCAGGCTGCAGGTTTCCAGCTGGTACCCGTCGAAGGAGTATCCATCCAGGTGCGGTCCGTTTAAGCCGTGCCTCCCCCGATCCCCATTCCGTACCGGGGCCCAACAGTCCACCCGAGGTCCCTTCACGCAAACGTGTGTGAGCTGCGGAATGAACGTAGCGTAAGCATATACGAATTTGTGAAGCGGTCGCTCGCAGTCGATATGGGGCCACTTGCGCCACACCCTACCGGCAACCATGTGGTCTGCAACGCCAATTGACAGGTAGCGTAGCTGTTCCGACTGTCGAAGTGATCGGACGTGCTTTGGTCGATTAATCACTATCAGCTACGGAATTCCTCGGTTGTTCTGTCAAGTAGACCTACCCAGAAGTGATCATCCTCCCAGCCCTTTAGCGACTCATCGGACCCGCGGACAGAGAGCGACACCAGGTTCTTGAACGTCGCAAGTATACAACCGAAGGTGTGTTTGCTAATCCATCCTTCGCTCGGGTGCAATCTTTCCAGTCCGATGTGAAGATGTCGAATCCCTTCAGTCCACCGACTTGCAACGGACAACTCGACTATGGCCTCGTCGAGAGATAGCGACTTCAAGTGATTGGGCTGACATGTTTTGATTAATCTCGTCAACATGGATCTACTGCACCGATCGATGAACTGGAAGGAACTTACCCTGAGTGCCCTTCTCCTTGGGGCCTTCGTGGATTCTTTGAAGAAACAGAGAAAATGCTCTAATTGATGCTCGTTCAGATCCGAACAATCTAACATAAAGTCATCGAGCTTTTAAGGGAAGACACGACTTTGTAGAGGTGCTCGAGGAGATCAACCCCCAAGTCATCTGCGGGTTGGAAGAACGGATGGCCGAAGGGGCGAACAAAAATAAGGATGCTCGGCTGGTATACGTTAGCCGATGGACTATGTCTTGCACGTGGGGGATGGAAGCCGTGGTGCGAGGAGCGGCTATACGTGCTAAGCACCATTCGGAGGGAGCACGCGACCCAACACTATATAAAAAGCAATATAGTGACAGCGGCGGAGACGGGAACGGTGGCAATATGGAAACGATGGAATGGATACTACAGCAACGGGGGGAATCAGTAAAAGGGAGGGAACTAGAAAGCAACCATGATATCATAAAGATAGAAATATAGAACCCATAACCAAAACAAACGCAAAACAGATGGACGACGATATGGCCACAAGAAACGTACGAGATATGGTTGATTATCGGACGTAGTCCACGGTTACCCTCCGGTCTTCCTTCTACGGATTTGAGAATGGTGGAAAGTAGGGTCGGTCGACCCCTAAACACGACATTCCGGTAGACCCTCCTGAGAGCGACGTCTCTCACTGATATATTGAGAAGCTCTTTGGATAAGTGGAAAAGATCGAGCATGGTTTTTGATACGCCGGTTATGCCAGGTGCCTTGGGGATCCATGTTGTTCTCACGCATCGACTTTCCGCTGTTCATGGTAAACTCCTTATGTGAGTACCTAATATGTGGCTATTTTGGCGTGGTCGAGGTCGAAAAGGGAGAAGATCCTGTACCACTAGTAAGCTAACGAATGTCGCGAGAAGAGAGCCCGCGTCAAGCAGGTGCGGGTGTCAGATGGACGCAATATGAATGGCGCGTTCGGGGTCGCGATCGCGGTGGTGGCGAGATTTGTAGCTTGTCCATCAACATTAACAATTGGTAGGAAGGGAACGCTGGCGCAGTCCGGATGTCGAACCTCAAGAGAACAAAATAGATTGCGAGGTCTTCAGAACACGGGCTGCATCCTTGGCCATTCTCGCTCTGGGGTTAGTAGGCAATAACAGCTTCTCATAAGGTGGTCACCCAAGTACCTGCGGCTTCGGGCTTTTCCGCTCTGTCATCCCAAAATGCCCCGGGGTGCTCTATCTGTGAAATTATTGGATTTTGACAAAAGATCGGGCGCTAAGTGGCGTATTGCGAGATAGCTCTTCGTAGCTAGTTGTGTGGGACATATAGGGGTTACTATGATGGATTTGACTTGAGTCCGAGGATATGTCCATTACGACATCTTCTTGTAAGGACACACCTGCTATTGCCATATCAAATATACCTATACAGTAATCACACCTTTCTCACATCCTAAGAACACTCCTACTTTGATATTTAGGAGCATCGCGTTTACATTATCTCTTGCCTCGATCTCGGTAATCCGTTTTCCAAGGCTTGTATCAACAGTCCATATCAGTAGTAGTCGTGGGCTACGGCGGTGTGCAAGCCCGTTTCTATGCTCAAACTTCGCCGATATATCACGGGGCTAAGTCTTTTTTGACCTGCCCGGGAGGGTCGCATTCTAGGACAAGGGTGAACCTTGTGGCCAAAGTACGATCGGATACCGGACATGGAGGTCCTGGGCCGCCTTCAGAGGGGCATTCGTTAGGTGTTGGTCGAAGAGAAGCCGACCACCACATGAAATTTACGACGTTGGGTTTTCGGACCGGGCCGCGATTAGCTCAGCCCATTAAGGTAGGTAAATAACCCGATGGGTTACCCCGCGTTATGAGGTAGCGTGGGTATAGCGCGAACCATTAAGATGACGGTACCTAGCTGCTTCTGCTTATCTCCCCCCTATCTCAATATGGCAGCACGAGCGCGGAGTAGCATCATCCCCTTCCCCGACCCGGAAACGGCCTTGGTAGTATCAGCACCGATTCGCCAGGCTGAATCTCGTTTCGTATGAATAAGCTCTGACTAGCTCCCGCGACGACGAGCAAGGTAGCCTAGCCCCTCCAGCGTAGGGGTATCCGAGATACCCACCGCTAAGCTCCGGCTCGCATCCGGAAACAGACCAATCTATCGGACCGCTCTGCAGACACCGCTCCGTGATGCGGACCCCGCCGAGGTACACCTCATTGATATCGCGGGAGCGTTCAGCGAATAGCTGCCCGACCGCCAGGCCGTGACTAAGGGGTTCGCGACGCTGCCGCGAATAATGGCTTCTTCTACATAAAAATCCATGGCATCCCTTCCAAAGTCACAGAAGGCGCGTGCCGATCATGTCTTGGCCTCTTCCGCTAGCCGCACGAGATAAGGGAGCGCGCCGATTCCGCGAGTTCTAAGCATTTCAACGGATATAAAGCGCTGGGCTTTGCAGCGCCTCAATTCGTTCGAGTCGATCGACGTGTGCGAGAGCTCCTCTCGGACATACGACCCCAGGTTCGACCCGGCCGTCGACGACCCCTCGGCTGTTCCCCCAAGTTTCGAGACATCCGCGATGTGAGGATTACCATTGGGAGGCCGTGTCTAACATGCCGCATTCCAAAGAAGCTGTCGTTAGGTACTGGCGATCCTGTCTCGCGGTGGCGCGGAGTCTTGTCGGGATCTTTGCACCGTCCTTGATTTGCCGGAAGACTTCTTCGCCGACAAGTTCAGTTACCCATGCGGCATTAGCATTGAACTACTGCCCGCCCATCGAGGCTCCCAAATGCCCGACTGGTCCCACGTCGCAGGCCTCGTTCGGCTCTCATCCAGACCTCCAGCTCTTCACGATGCTATGGCAAGATGCCAACGGGTGGCTCCAGGTACCGAACCGACAAGGGCAGTGGATCAATGCCAAGGCCATACCGGGCGCGTCTGTGGTTAGCATCGCGGACTATATGCAACGAATCACCAACGATAGGTATGTTAGTACTGTGTACAGGGCTCAGAACTGGAGCAGCAAGGAGCGCGTCGGCATGCCTTTCTTCTTCGGCTTCAATCTCAATTCGAGCTGTAGCGTGCTGGATGGCCGTGTCGGTGAAGGAGAAGCGAAGAAGAAGGGAAGAAGCACGAAGAAATTACGTGTATCGACTGGGTCAAGAGGAGAGTTGCGGCGATGCACAAGACCGAGCCGGCACGTGAGGAGGCATGACCGACGACAGGGAACACTGACGCACATTCCAGCTGGTTGATGACATGCTATCCTGTCCCGGCGTGATTCCGTACAAGAGACGAGTTCGGCGAGCCAATGGTGGATGCTTGAGGCTCTCGAACTACGATTCTTGTGTAGTTTCGAGGGCTTGGCTCGCGTTGATTGCTCCTCCGCTGAGCCGGACTGGCGAATGGACGTCTTTTCAGCTGGCGGCCCAAAAAGTAACAGCACAACATTGTTTACTACATAGGTGGTACCCTTGTTCTAGGTTACCCTGTTCTACGTGGGAGTCGCAACCGAGCAGGAACTGGCCGGGCAGCCGACTCCCTTCAGGTCGGACTCGAACCAAGCCGACCAAATAGAGACGACTCGAAGATCACCCGCGGTTAATAGGCGAAATGCCCAGGTGTCTGTCTACGGAGGTGTGAGTAGCATCTTTGAATGGCGATCTTGACATTTCGGGGAAGCGCGTCTGCTGATGGTAGTGAGTTCGGCTACTCCAGTGATATGTTAATTAGCCGCGGTCCAGACCCTCACGTCATGTTCTCGGCCACGTCGTCTGATTTTGAATGAGATAATTCAGGCTCTCCAAAAGCCCAGCCTTCGGGTCGCAACGCCAAGGATTCGGGGTTCTACAATGCTGCCTCGGACAGCTGCTTGATGCACGAAGCCGCGACGATAGGGAGCGGTGCCTAACGCTTAATAAAACTGCCGCCAGCTTCGGTGGTGTTCCGGTCTTCGTCATCGCCCCTTTGGGGAAATGGCATCTATCTCCCTTAGTATTAGGTGTCTGGTGATATAGCTGTACCCCGCATAGCGACTCAGATCTTGCCACCCCGGCAGTATTCTGATTGGGGTTGTATCTCGGACCCTATCCTTTGGGACAGGAATGCAAGTTTTTGGCAAAAAGGCTTGATCCGGACGGTGCCTGCAACTGGCGGATGGGATGGAGCCGCCTTCATCAATACGTAGGCGTATCTCGCCGTCGTCGCATCGCGCCGGTATATTCCGGCTTTCGATATGACGAACTACAAAAGGCAAGCGGGCTGCCCTGTCAAAGGACGCGAGTCTTCTGGAAACCCATTAGCCGCGCTCCTACGGCAGAAGACCCATACCTATTGTCGAGAGAAACAGAACGTTGACGCGCTGCGCTCAACATGTCGAACGGGGGGATCACGACCTCTACCACGATTGAGGATGAGGAAAAGGGATTGCATCGGACAACCACGGGCGTGACGATGTCGCCCGAGTTGTTCGAAAAGGTCTCTCCCTCTGCAAAGGCTCGAGAAGTACTCGCTGACCCTGCTAGCTCTACCTCACCCCGAAAGTGCCTCGGGTTGGTGACAACATTAAGCGATTCGCCAATCCCACTCCCCTTGGTTTTGTCGGGTGGGTATCCCGGTCCTGTTGAAACGCGGGAACAGGTGTGCTGATCCTACGTGGTCAAGCTTCGTACTATCAGTCTTCCCGTTTGCTATGGTGTTGATGGGATGGGGGGGAGCTCAGGGTCTCACCCCCTTAGTGTAAGGAGTCCACGTCGACGGCCGCTCTCTTCTCCAAGCTCACGTACTGCTAGGGGCATCTTCTTCTTCACCGGCCCCCTGCTCCTTCTGTTTGCCATGATCTTCGAATGGGTAATGGGTAACTTCTTCCCGATGATGGTCATGGGGCTCTTCACCGTCTTCTGGCTCTCCTTCGGTGTCCTCCAACTCCCGACTCTCGGACTCGGGATACCGTACATGACAGAGTCCGACCCGACAGGCACGATGTCGCCGGAGTACAATGCGGCGGTTGCCCTATATCTGGTCTGTTGGGGATTCGCGCTCCTAACGTTCTTCTTCTTCACCCTGAGGATCAACCTAGTCTTCGCCATGATATTCTGCCTGACCACCACCGCTACCTGGGCGTTGGCAGGCGCTTACTGGAAACTCGTGTCAGCGGACTACGAAGCGGCGCAGAAGCTACAGAAGGTATGATCCGAAGAAACAAACCCTATCCCAAGCCCCCGGTGCTGACGGCCTTGGCCAGACTGGTGGAGCCATATTGTTCGTCGTCGCGTCGTTGGGATGGTATATGTGCTTCATCATTATGGCAGGGGAGATGCGTATCCCCATCAACCTTCCCGTCGGTGACCTGAGCCATTTCTGGCCGAGAACCGACGTTGAGCTGGGCGCTAGCGAGAAGCGTGACTAATGCGGGTGCCTTTACGGTACGTGAGGTGAGACCGAAAAGGACAGAGGGAAGCGGGTTGATGGACGGAGAAATAAGTACTTGAGTTTGTTTCGCTGTAAAATGACCTGATGCTGGTATCCGCGATTCACACATTGTTGCAGGATGAGAATCATTTGTAGTATTAATAGGGCACGAATAGTAGGACACCAGCGTGGACCCTACACCCTCATAGGTCAGCTCGTGAATACGACAACCTGATCGCATGACCTCTCGCGCATGGGCCCAAGTCTTAACAGTAGGTTCGATTGATTGACTACACAAGGGCGGAAAATATGTACGCTCTGGCTCCCACCCAAATCGTCAGCTTTTTAACCCTTGAAGCTTGTTCGAGTGTGAGTTTAGGTAAACGAGCCGAAGGGTCTGGGGAGAGGGGGGGACCACAGAGTAGATGAGCGAGCCCTACACATAATGCTTCGTCGTACATCTACCTACCCATCATCTATCGGTATATTATATGGTGCTAGATTATATAGTCGTCTATTTAATTATATATATCACTAGAATGGTCGTCCCCACCTCTCTCTGCTGCCGGTCCTGCTGCCCCCGCTGCTGCCCCCGCTGCTGCTGCTTGCCCTGGTGGTCTTGCTGGCACAGCATTACCGTTCTCATCTGCGTTATACACGAGCTTATTGACCCACGCAGCGATCATGGGGTCGTGCTCTCTGGGGTCAATATCAATTAACACCCTCTGTCGGGCAACCCTTTCCAGTTCGCGTAACGTCGGGCGGTCAGCGGGGTTATGACTCAAGCACCTTTTTAACAGAGTCCTCAGCCTATCGTCAACGGTGGCATAGGCTGGTTCGTCAAGGTGCGCGCCGTATGTTACGATATCTCGCCCGTCGCGTTGGATCCTCTTCGGTTGAGGAGGCCGTGGCGGGTGGCATTTAGTTATGAGCGTAAACATTGTCTTGAGGAATTAGTCCCCGCCAGTTGTCAGTTTCGTGGCAGCTCAGGCTCACTTAAGAGTCCGACGTGCCAAATGTTCGTCGGGGGCCCATAGTTTCCTGCAATCGGCTCATCACAGACGTTGCTTCCATTACGGTTCAATGGCAAGGTATCCCAGTCTTGCGTAAATTGCTCCTAAACATTAGGTATATCAATAGCCGGGCCAACTAACAACGCCTCGCCGAGATGGACTGACCGGAGAATAGTATCCCGCTTTCCCATACGCCCGCCGATTTACGTTGTAGCAACTACCGCGGTCAGCTCACTTACTCCCTTTTCTGTGTTTTCACCTCATCCGCGAGACCAAAATCCGCGATCTGCTCATAATGTTGGAACTGGACGTCCTAGCTTCGTAAATCACACTTACCTTTATTCGAGGGACGAAACGATGCTCGCTCCCTGGGCCGCCTGATGGATCATCCACGGAACCGATGAGGACTCGGATGAAGGTCAGCAACCAACGGCGAGAAGAACGGAAGCAGACCATACTGTTCTTAGGATCGATATCGAAGTGGACCATTCGTTTCATGCACCCCTCCTCGACCGACCCTGCCACGGGTATCTGCTCGATGAGGTCCTGGTCCGGGTTGTTGCCGCGTTGGGGATGGAACCTCCTAGGATACCACGCCATACCGATGCACCCGCGAATCACTGCGGAGATCAGCCGCTGACCCATCATTACTCATCCCTTTTTTTTTTTTTTGTGGTAAACTCACGACATAGGAAAAAGGACCACAGGACCCTGTTCGGTGCTTTCTCGTCCTGTTCGTTGAGTCTGTAGAGCATGTTCGCCAAGTCGCCGCTTTTCATGTATTCTAGTACAATATAATCATGGTCCTCGGTTCCGGCATCTGCATCTGCATCCTCATCATCGGGCCGGGCCGGCTCCTTACCCTTACCACGCGTTCTCAGAGATCTCTTGCGTTCTCTCGCCGCTGCTCCCGCCCTTAGGCGTGTCTCTTGAGCTTTAATCGCTAACTTCCGTCTTCGTTGTTGAACACGGTGTGTACTCAATTTACCAGCCCTTTCATACGGCGTCATATCCTTCCTTCTCCTCCTCTCTGGTGGCTCCTCGTACTCAGCTTCATCGGCACTGGACTCGGCAGGTACACTCGAATCGTCACTGGAAAGCTCTTCCTCTGGAAGCACTCGTGCTGGCCTGCCTACTGAGGGGGGATCGATCATTTGCACGGAGTGATAAGCGCGGGTCAGTTTCTGCATCGTGAGAGACGGGTTAGCAAGTTAATATAGCAACCTTAAACCGGTCCGCGTACCTTCGTCGCCCTGATTTCATCTCGGATGTTCTTATCCTTCCCTCCTTCTAAACTAACTTTTAACACGCAGTCACCATCTTCGGAGCCGCCGCCGACCCTGGGGTTAGAATATTTGTAATGCAACGCGAGGCCCATTCCACCGTATCCTAGGCATTTCTGATAGTCGAACTTGGGTGGACCCCCAAACCACCTTTTTGTCTCGCTGAGGAGGCGCCAAGCGCCCCCGGCAACTACATTGTCGTCTGGTATCTCGCCTTCACAGTTGATACTATCCAGGTCGATTCTATTAGGATCTCGCTGCCATTTTTCTGGGTCCCAGCTGTCCCGTTTCCCCGCAATGGGACCCCTTCTGTGTTTCACACATTGTCGCCGTGGTTGTTTGAGTAGAGCTTCATCTAAGTCGCGCTCCTCTAGACTTATTATGAGTTGGTGCCAGGAAGAAATATTCTGTGACACACTCACCCGCCCTGTCCCGGTAATATCGGAACTTTAGGGTCTGGCGCTGACATTGCTTCTGGTAAGCCTGATTGGCCTTCCTCTCCTCCGCGTCGGCCATGTTGATTCGATCTAGAGCTGGTTTCTGCTCCAAAACCAAAGAAGGTGATCATATCAATCAGAGCGGTTAATATCACCGTCGGCGAGGAATGCTTAAAGGACGAAGTGGTCTTTGTTTGAAAAAGTACCAAGCCGCGTCTAGGCATTCTTTCAATGCGTTTCCGGGTGTCCCGGTATATCATATTCTACCTTGGCCTAACAAAGGAGAAGCGTTTGAAAGTACGTCTCACTGATTGCTAGCCCTCAGTGGTAAAATGTACAAGCAGCGCAAATTTTTAGTATGGTGAATAAAGATGCGGTCGTAAAATGAATTGATGGTATGTGGTTCTCGGACACCAGGCCCTGGTAAAGGGTTAACCCATCTAAGAGTGTAAGGCTTCGACAAAAGATCCGGCGCAGGAGCTTTGATTAGTTAACCGTTGTATTCTTACACGATTTCACAAGGTGTCGATAACATGCAGCTCGTGACCATGTCTACCTTTTTGCCTGTAGGAGCATTAACCACCCCGGAAACTCAGTTCCCTATTAAGCATTGGGGGCGCATTAATTCGAAGCCTCAGGGGCCGGGAGACCTCTTCAGCACTGGCGTATCGCTGTCCGTCTGGCATGAGATGATCCGATGCCCGTATCGTACTACAAATAATATGAAATCGGCGGTAATGCCCTTACAGAGGGCTCAGAACACACAAGGGCAGTCATTGAATGTGTTATATTTAATAGTATACCTAGATCATACCGAGGCTTCGCAACGCCGTATAATTATATAGTTATAAGAGCAACGGCTCCTCGTTGGCTAGGAGCACGAGACTATAAGAGGGAAACTAATTCATAGACTTAATCCGGCGTCAGTTATCTCTTGGAGTTGTGACAGCCATAATTAGTTTTTAATGTTCCTATACATTACTTTTTCTGCCAAGTGGCAACGGTTCGGCTTAGATATCCTGGCAGTTCCCTGCATCCTATCCCCCTTTAAAATACTACTGAACCTACTAAAACAATTCAAAATGAACAATGGAGCTCTTTCATAAGGTACCTTTAATTACAGATTCGAGCAGCCTCATGCCAGCTTATTAAACCTCCAGCTTAGTTTAGCATGTGTTGCACTAATAAATATATTTCGAATTAATACATCCGATTACGATAATTTCATACCGTTATAATCGGTATCGCTAAGGTAAGTAATGCCTGCCAAATATAATTGTATATCATGTTATCTGTGAGAATGGAGCTCATAAGGGGCTTCGGCTATGAACCGACTAATCGTCGACGCACACACCAGTATATATCGTTAGAATAGGGGCAATAGCGCCCCACACCACTTGTGTACATATAGATGTCTAGTCCTCCCCAGCTATAGGGTGGTCACTTAGCATGGGACCTAACGGGTATTCACCTATCTCACATTATCCTAGAAGCGTTGCAAGCGAAAGAGGCGTAAATAAAAGAAAGTCCGCAGAGTCGTATCGATATGGGACGGACCGGCAGCCATATGGTGGGGGGGAATGCAGCTGAATAAAAAAGTATGTATAGAAATATTAACAACGAATGTGCGGCTATCACAACTTCATCTCGTACCATATACGTTTGCTATTCTAAGATACCCCTGTGCCGCCACCATTTCCAGACGAACTATCTCCGGGCATGGGTAAGGTTTGTGGATGTTTTCCGATATACACTCAACGTATGCGGCCCAGCCACTCAGAAATGACATTTACAGTGTATCCTTCCCCTCCACGGACTCGACATCTATGTGAGTTGTGGTTTTCGAACGAGATTCTTATTATGTTATCCCACTAGTTCAAAATCTAGGCTAGTATCTCTTAGGAGAGTCGTCAGAAGAAATAGGGGCATTCGACTATGCAAACATGCGATGAGGAGTTTATGAGATGAAGAGGTAATATTTCGATGGCTACGCATATATCGAAACCAGGATCGTCTGGTCAGGCCCCGTCTCGGCAAGACTTATCAAGAGAACGGCTTCCTAATGTACCTTCGCCCCATTCCCCCCTTCATCCCCTCCCTCAGCATTACTCGGCAGCAGAAATGATGGCGGGCAACCATATCGGAGTATGACGTTCATCGCGAGGCCAAGTGACCCGGCGCACTTTAGACACCAACGGGGGTCTGGCAGAGGACGCCCTGTCCAAGCTGTGAAAGATTGTCAGGCCAGAAAAGAGAGTTGGATTGGTCATGGCGGTACTCACGACAGGGAGAACGCAGCAGCGAGCGCGCTGGCCAATGTTGGCACAGGTCTTGCGGAAGTCGCTGGCGCTGTGGGGGACCTTAGGAGCTGGCGAATGGGTCAGTATCCCGAACTCTGGGATGACACATCAGGGAGAAACTCACGGGAGGCGCAGTCCAGGTCGGCCACACCCAGGACGTCGGTGGCGCAGCACTGGGCAGAGTCGTAGAGGCCGCTGCAAGGGTCGTAGCTGGAGGGGGTGTTACCGTGGTCGGTGCGGGCCTCCTCGGCGGTGGGGATGGCCATGGCGGTGCCAGCCAGGAAGGTAGCGACAAAGGTGGCGAAGCGCATCTTGAAGCTGGTTCGGGTGTGCCTTGGGAAGTTTTGGGGCTTTGCTGGAAGTTCTGAGGCGATGGGCTGCTTGATACTGCTGCTGATGCCGTGTTTGATGAGGGAGGAGCTTGCGGAGAACTCGGGAGGATAGAGGGGTATTTATAGTTGGAATAGGAGGGCGTGTTCGCCACACAGAGAGGTCTTTTGATGGAACGACGTGTCCGAGGACGACCTACCGGTCCTCGCCGTCGAGCACGACGCTGCGCGATCCGCTGCTCGATCCGCTGCTCGATTGTCGCGGTCCAGAGGCGGCTGGCGTCGCTACTTTCCAATGGGTGGTTCATGACCGCTGTACCGCGTTGCCTTGGATGTCGAGTCCCAAGACGGCAACCGATCGACACACGCGCCCACTGCCGATGCAGAACTCAGGGGCTGAGGGCATCTTCATCACCGGTGGGGCAATCGCCAACTCAAGCCCGAGTTAGTGTCAACGTTAGATTTCCCTCTCACGGAAAGGATCGGCAAGGCGGGACTTACCGCACCACAACAGCCTCGTTTCCTATGGGCAGGCTGCAGGTCGAGGCTCGGCACCACCGGAGAAGAACGTCAGGCACAGGGCCAGGGGCCGCGGCGGCCGCACCGCGGACGGCCCCCATCAAAAATTCACAGAAACTTGGAACATGACGTCGGAGGCGGCCAAGTAATATACTCACGGAACTCGGCCGCGGCAGCTTGGGGAAGGATGACGACCGTGCACTACTACGTTGCCAGCAAGCCCACGATAGCCGATGCTTGGTAGCTCGCATGCAACCTGCACCCCGCAAATTTTGCGCCAGAGCCCGGGACCCAGCGAGGAGCCGCTTAGCACTGGCACACTTCTGGTCCCCATCAGGCCTGCCATCTAGTCATGCGGAAGGTGATTTGTCCAAGACTTGCGGCGCACCACTGTAGAATCAAGTCTGCTACAGGCGTACCTGGGTTGCATCACACTTGGTTGATTGGGCACGACACGCGAAGACGCGCTCGGCGAAACGAACATGTCGAGATCTTACGAGCGTGGATCAGGAGATTGATGGGTCGGCAACAGCTATCCCTTACATAAAAAGGAAAAATGACCCCAATGATCAATATGCTATAATAATGTTCAGTTATAGCTAATGTTTGGGTGCATATAAGATTGCCATGCTAGAAGAGATTACGAGCAAGGGGCTACGAGAGGGATATAAAGCCACTGACCGAGATCTATACGAACGATCAAATTACAATGCGACTGAATGCCTCAATACTGGGTCTTTTTAGTTACTGCCAGCACAGAAAACGCGATGGTGGATGCTCATGTCACGTCTAGAACCTCACCGGCTGCGGGATCGACTCCGTGCAAGGTTCTGGGATCAGGATCCCTCTCCGGCATCAGCCCTACTGTCTCCATTAGCCCAAAAATAATTACGGCGGCCCGCCTCTCCTTCAACGTTGGCGCACGGAAACCCTGGCTCGCCTAACCGAAGTTGTTCATAACGCTTCGACGATGTTGCAATAGTGCATAAGTGTCGAGCTAGTTCATAGGGAGGTAGAGTTTGTGAGCAGGCCAAGTCAGAATAGGCTTGAAATTAGACTCGTCGCCTGCACCAGGTGGAGTAAATCAGGTTTTCCGTTGTATTCGTGTGTGGTCTCTATTACCTATTAGGTCATCCCTATCCATTCAGAGCGAGGCGCATAATTTCCAATACCTGATTCCCGAGCCATGGGACGCGAATGATTCACGTTCGTGACATAAGCTGCTCTTTCTTTAATAGATCTTGAATGCAACAGAGTCTTCGGAATCAGTCCCCCGGCAAGCCGCTTTGCTAGGCTTTGGTCAGGGAAAGTCTATACGTTGTCTACAAGGCGCCCGACTCTGACGTTTACCGTACAACCGACATGATTTCCTTCTACTGACCAACCCGCCCAAGCCATCTAATATTTCGTGATTGACGTAGCATAAGACCTGGTTAACTTCTACTACGGGAGAGCTGGGCCGAAGGAGGGTCGGAATTTTGGCCATTTCGTACGTCAAAAAACTCCTCCCCATGTACTTGAGGGGAGAAGTGAGAAGAGATTGATAATGTGCACATATCAAGATATAATATGCCCGTCTACCAGGGGCTGCCGATTCCCTACATAGAGGAGAGTGTAAAAGTACCCCCTACATAATAACATGATGGGGCGGATGTTGTCATCGAGTGTCTGAAAGGCAACTTTTTGGTATCTGTCTAGTACTTACCTGTCTTTTGGCTTGAAGCGTGGGTCATACTGTGTACAATAGAACCCTTGTTCTATTGTTAGTGCGATCCATAGAAATGCAACCTCCAGAGTCTTCATTCCATGGGTTTATATTATGCCACAGTCACCATAGTCATACAGTAGAGTAACAGTTATATAGACTCTATACAACAGACTAAATTATATTGGAAATCGTTTTTAATTCTTTTCAAACAGAGCAGCGCACGCCGTACCGCAGGATAGGGGCGTCAAAGTGGCAGAGTATTCAGGCCCGTTGAATACGAAAACGTACTAACAATAGGACAGGGGTTCTATTGTACGCTCCTAGACACCATCCTTACCATTGGTCCTTAATCCTCCGACGCACCGGGGTTATCCGGCTTGCTAGGCAAGCCCAAGACTCTCATTCCCACAACGGTCAAGCTGCATACCGCGGGCCGCCTTGCGGGTCTCCGCCGCCGAATTTTTGAGTGGCTACTTCGGACGAATGGCTCCCGGACGCTAAACTAGTCCGTGGAGTGAAAGGTGTCTCAGCGGCTTGGCAGCTTCTGGAACCGGCAATCTGCAGCTTTATTTGTTTGTTCTTTTATATATATGGTTTACCATGCCTGCTCGCTATGCATCTCACGATTTTATTCCGGTAGCCGAGAAATTAGCCGCAGTAAATGCGCGTTACCTTGATGATGTAGATTGTCGTTCTTTCTTTTTACCAAGTTCACATCCGACGTCCCTCTATTGTGGTCAGTTTCCTAGCTATCTCAGACACAATTTCAGGACGAAGCCTATACCTCGCGCGCCGGGGTTGGTCATCCGGTCTTTTGCATGTAGGAAATACGCCGGGCCGATATAATGGATCGCATGCGCCAAGGCTTCGACTCCGGATCAAAACCTTCGCTAGTTGTCGCAGGCAAAGTAGGCCAATAGAAACGTAGGACACGATTCCATACTTCCTTCCGGGAAGATGGGGCTGCTACGTATTGCAGAGAGCTGTTGTCTAAGAGGCGCCTCATAGCCACTCGTCGGACAGCTTGTAGCTGCCGGTTGGCGTATGCGGCCGACCCGGGAGCAGAATCGTGGTGGTTTAGATTATGCACCGTTTGAGTTTTCGGTTAGTTGGCAGGTCCGGTCGTGTATCCTCGCTGTTGCTTACCTTCTATGGGACAATTATATGCCGTGTGTTGTTGAAATTCCGTCGAGGGATTCCGAGATGAATGGGAGATCCATTCTGTGTATTAGCTACGGGGTGTGACTATCCCATTATGATGCATAATACCTATGGTAGGTTCTCGGCATCTTCTTGAGGATATATTTGCGTGTCTCATATGACCGGCCGTAGAGCAGCGCAGAGCCAGTAGAATTATACGTTTTCTTCTTGTGGTCGTTGATGTGTGGTTAGTTCGAGGAAAGATTGCGCAGCATCGTCTCCTGGAGCACACATTTCACGGAAGGCAATATAATGTACTAGCCTCCCCCATAACACGTATATAACCCTGCATATGCAGATGGCGGTGACACGATCTTGTTAATGGCTAACTATATTCCTGCAATTTTGACCCATGAGGGTTTTCGTTGTACCAAATTTCACCCGGCACGTAATCGCGACGACTTTTCCACGAGTCTCACCAATAACCCAAGGGGCGCGAGCAGTAACGTTATTACTCACGCCCACAGTGGTTGTCCGTGAAGGACTACCGGTATGATAGTTTGTACAACCAAACTACACGTTTAGGCATTTGATGATAAGCCGAAGGGTTATCAATTTGTCTGCAAGGAAGGGGGTACATATCAGGAGTTCGTGATGCGCTCTTAGATATATTTGAAATCATCAAAAGTAGGCGCTCAAGGCGCCTGAATAGGCCGTAGGCGGTGTGCTTCTGTACTTGGGCCTACCAGAACTGGGAGCTTGCACATGCTGCGCCTCGATACGCGCCCTTTGGAACCACTTCCTTGCGCTCGCCGCATAGTGCGCCACTGACAACATCTGGAATCGAAGTTCCTTTGAGTCGCCCAAGCAAGTGTTCGGGAGGCATAAGACGTGTCTCGAAGGTGCGAACCCGTGAAAGCCTCCATTTGGAAACTCCCTCCTGGACCAGGAAATAAGGTGGAAGAAATAACTCCAGAAATTTGTCTTACAGGCCAACGTCATCGCGCTTCGGTATTTCAGACACCGGGAGTTGTAAGTAGCGCAAGAGCGGCGTTGGGAGATCGAGACCATCTGGGCGAGGTACCAGGACCTGTCGAAGAAAGGCGAGACACCAGGTCAAATGAGACACCCTGTCTAAGCCCGCGCCGTTCCGCGGAGGGATGCGTATTGGTAAGTGACGACTCACCGTTCATGGATCTCCCGCGGCCCATGAAGAGTTTCAAGGCCATCGGGGCCCCGTGAAAGCGGCGCATTGAGAAATCGCGCCTAGGCCATATTCTACTCAGTCTGGGGATTCATGAATCACGATAACCCTCCATAGACACCCCACGCTCGTGATATATGTACGTATCCATAATGGCCACCGCACCCATAACCACGGGACCCGCAAAAACTAGCAAGCCCGGGAGCGCCGCTACTCCAACGCGCCCCACGCCGCAAAAACCGGCGTCCTCGTCCGCTCGTCTACCTTGCTCCACGGACGGCTCCCGCGGAGGGCCCCGCCCCTGGCGAAGGCGGAGACGGCACGCGTGGCGGCGATGGTGTTTCCCTCACCGACGAATAACTGGGTGTCGACGCTGAGCGCGGACATGACCAGCCCGACCCCCCGGATACACAGCGACGCGGCAAGCCATCCCTAGAGGGTGCCGGCCGTTCTGGAATAGCACAGGATGTAGCTGATGGTAGAGGCCACGGAGGGCAGGAGGCCGGGGACCGAGAAAGAGACCCAGAACGACTCCCGGATGGTGAAGTCTCTATGCTCAGGGTTCTGTTTAGTCACGTGTGGTTGGTTTATTGCCCCAGGAAACGTTCCCGTAGAAGTTCCCCACGAGACGAGGGGTCTTCATGGTGTCAGAGTACGGGTGGGATGCCGCACCGTTTGAGCTCGTATTCATAGCCTAGTGCGCCTAGGGTCTTCTCTTTAGGGCAAGGGTTCTGCTAATGCGTCGTGTGAACAGCTCAGTACGATGGAACGGGACGGTCAGGCTAGATAGCCCCGGACTTTGGAGTTCTCGATGTCTCAAAGCCGGACACAAGGAAACCCCGCTGTTACAATCGCTGTCCCTTCCAGGGCATGAACTGTCTGAGATAGTTCGGGGTGTCACCGTCGGCTATATTTGCTTACTGTACATACCAAGGCACTGGTTCGTCCGATAAACAGGCAAACCATGCTACAGCCCAGCCCCTGTTACACCCTTGCCCTGGATCGCAAGTAGCGCGAAAACGTATGTACTACCATCGAACTTTTTAAGTATAGGCGGCATACTTCCGTCTCATCAAAAACATGTCCCGTCTTCAGGGGCGCAACCCTTCCGTGTGTTCTTACGCAGTTCCCTGTTTATAGGGATGCCCTTCCGCACCCCTGACGGCAAGGGGGAATGGCTGAGCTGAATCCCTTCGGGACTATATAGTCGTGCTTGCGTATCTTAGTTAATGCGCATAATGACTTCTTAGGTAGCGCAATGTCGAGGGGAACCTTTCCAGCTAGCTTTATCGACTTAGTCAAAGAAGACCACTAGAGATGTGCCACGGGGATACCAAATAACTGCCCGGATCATCCAATCACAGCACATCTCCGAGCACTTCGCTCTCGGAAGAGCAACTCGACTTGGCTCCCTATATGAGTCTGGAAACGACGTACTCTGTCATTTTACTGCTATGACCAACCATTTTGAATAACTGCGAATCCACGGATCGCGGGTCGACTTGAGGCCGTGGAAAGCTGAATTTGGCAAACAAGATGGGTACCGAGAAATCGATCGGAATGTAGAAGTCGGTAAACTCAAAATGGGAGCAGCCAGTTAATGGACGACCGAAACCAGAACGTAGACTACCTATCGTATGGGCATGTAGTGGAAGGTCAATGGCAAGGATGGCTAGGCACCGACGACGGCGGTTCGGCTTCCCGTCTCAGAGTCAACCCGTCACAAATGAGAAGCGAAGACGTAGCGTGCCAATTTCTCCTGGTACTGGAATGCCGGTAAGATATAAAATCTCAAGCGACTCACTAGCCAGTATAGAGTAATGACGACCCTTATTACGTTTTAGCTCCATTACGATGTGTTACGTATTGCGCATGAACATTTGGACCCCTATGGGATCTTCGTTCTATATCTCGTCTTATAGACCTCGCTCGGTAAACCCTAGGCCCCCTGTAGAGCAGCGTGGTCATGGGATCTGGTTGTCGCATGAACTATTTATCTGTCTTGGTTTTATGCTCATCTCATAAACATCTCACGAATAGCGGGTCGAAGGGGTGAAGGTAACAGAGCTCGAATGCACCGGGTTCGTGGCCGTAGCCTGTTTAGCATGCCCTAAGCTAAGTTAACCTGACTTGAACCTTTCTTCTGCTCGCCCCTGCCTCTGTGCTCTGTGCCTATAATATCAATGCCGTATTTCGCAATTTTACCAACAACCAATGAACTAGTGGGGAATCGGAGTCTGCGTACATGAAAAGGGCAAAACAGCAACTTATCAGCCACCCTGCGACCTAGGCCTTTAGCCAACACCTACAAACCAACGAAACGGCCCACGTACCCCTATTGTAGGGGTTTTTAAGTAGGCCGCCGCCACGCCGTCGAGCCTACGACCTCTTCCTAGAGTCTTCTGCTCGCTCCCATTCTCATGATATCGAAGCCCTAAGCACGCCCTCTCAAGCTCCCCCTGGCGCGGCCGCCCCTTGCCCGGCCCCTTCCCCGGCCCCTTGCCCGGCCCCTACCTCGTCCGTTGACGGCAACAAACCGTCTCTTCGGCCCGCCGCGCTCGTCAGCGTCGTCGTCATCAGAGCCATCAGAGGCCATGGAGCCCGTGTCCTCGGACTCGGAAGAGAAATCCAACCGAACCACGGTAGGGCGCTTCTTGGCGGAAGGCGCCGGTGCTCGCTCAGGTTCGGGTTCCGGCGTCGCGTCCGACTTCGACCCCTCACTATCGTCGCCTTCCGGAGCGGGCGCGAAGTCCTTGTCTTCGAGTTCGCCGCGGCCTCTCTTTGGGAGGGCAGTTTCGGCGGTGGCCGGTTCCGCGGCGGTCTCGACGACGGGCATTGCCGCGACCTTAGCATTGGCCGGCACCGGAGTTCCGGCCCCAGAACGCATTCCGGCCGGCGTCGCAGTTGCCGGGCTGCCCGTCTTAGGGGCACCGGCGGAATCTCTTGACGCGCGTGCGCGGACCTTAACCTTCTTACCCTTGAGGGCCATGCGCTCCGCTAAGGACAAGAGGCTCCCGCTAGGCGGTACGGCGGGCTCCGACGACTCTTCGGCTTCTGCTTGCTTGCGTGTCGCGGTGGCGGCGGCAGGCGGGCGACCCCGTCTCCTCGGCGGAAGGTTAGTCGAGGGCGTGGGAATAGTCTCAACTCGGTCGTCCTCGGTACTCGCCGGCTGCGTCATTCGCCGCCCAGGCGGTCGTCCTCTCTTCCGTCCCGTGCCAGTGGCCGCAGGAGCCTGTTCGCTGGCAGGAGTATTCTTATCTCTCACGGCGCCGTCGAGCTGGGCGGGCGTGGCATCATCAACACCCATCCCGCCGGCATCCGCGGCGTCGGGCACGGCGGTGTCTTCGTTATTCTCGACGCTTTCTAGCAGCGACCTTTTCCGCCAGCCCGGGGGCCGGCCACGTCTCTTAGGATCTTTGGTGGCCGACGACGGAGTGTTGATCGAGTCGAGCGAGTGCCGCGGCGGCCGACCGCGTCGCTTGCCCGAAGGGAGCGGGGTGCTGGTAGATGCGTCGGGCGGGGGATTCTCGTTCTCGTTGTTAGGAAGGCCCGTGAGCGCGCGGACGGCATGTGCTGCTAAGTCGAGGGGGTCGCTTTCGAGGTCCTGGACGTCGTCTCCGCCGGCCCCGAGAACCCTGACGGGAACGGTGTCATCCGGGTCGTCGAGGGGCTCTTCGGCTTCCACGTAGGACGTCATCGGCTTCGCATGCCGCAGCGTAGGCCGCAGCGAGTCGACGGGCAGCGGTGGCCTGGCCGGCCTGGCCTGCTGCTGAGCAGGCCGCGTCTTATCACCCTTCGCGGCGCCATCGGTCGAGTGTTCTCTGGCGCTATCTCGCGCGGACGGCCGTGTGGGTGTGGAGCTCGACGGGTCGCCGAGAGAACCGAGGAGAGCGGGGTCCAGATTGACTAGCTGGTCGATGTTGCCGGTCTTGGGCTTCTTACGGTGACGACTCTGAGGTCCCCTAAAGTCGGGGTCGTCATCGTTCTCGAGCCTGGCTTTTCTCTTGGCTAATCGCAGCGTCTTCTTCACAAACGCGGACACCTGAGGCTCGTTATTGAATATGTCGTCCGACGGCATCTTGAAGGCGTCGAACAGGATCTTGTCGGCGCTCTCGTCCTGCTCGTAGAACCCCATGCCCATCATCCGCCCGCCGGCCATCATGGGCGGGTCGGGGTAGGCCGAGTTCCCTTCGCCGCCGTTCTGGGAGTCTTGAGTGCCGCTCGCGTTGGCCGTCTCCGCCCGCCCGTCCGCGGCTTGCGCGGTAGACGGCCCGCCGTCGGCGTAAGAGTTCTGGCCCAGGATGTGGCTCTGGTCGCCGTAGCCGTTCATGATGGAATCCTGGAGCGCGGAATCCATCTCGTGAGGAGCATCGTCCGCGGCATCTATGTGCGCGAGGGGGTCCTTGGCCTTCTCGGCGTCCGCCTGTTCTCGTAACCTCTGCATCCGCCTCGAATCCTTGCTCCTGTTCTCTTCTCCGGCGGCCTTCAACCAGCTGAGGTTGTGCATGCGGAAGTCGACTATCGACTCGACGCTGCGGTCGTCGGCGATGGGCCGCGTGTCATGGCCCAGGAGCGTGTTCTTGGGCACGTAGGGAGTGGTATTACCGTTCCGCCTACAGGTGCCGCAGTTGCAGATGTTGAGACACTTGGGACATTGCCAGTTCTCGGCCTCCATGGCGGCCTGGGGCATCATATCGAAGGCCCGCCACAGCACCCCGTAACAGTACGCCTCCGTGCAGGTGGTGCAGAAGTTCAGCTTGTACGTGTAATCCTTGTGACAGCACACGTGGCAGCGGTAGACGTCGCCCTTCTTCGGCTTCCTGCTCGGCTTTTTCTTCTTCTTGAGGCGGCCGTTCTCGTCGACTTCGGGCTCGGGCTCCGACTCCTCCGCGGGGGCTTCCGGGGGCTTCGTGATGTCGTTCCAGGGCCGCCGCCGAAGCTGCTCTTGGCAGACCTGCGCCACCGACTTTTTGCCCGACCTCCTGCGCGCGACCTCGAGGGGCTGGGGCGAGTACTCGAGATCGACGAACCCGTCCTGCTTAACGACCATGGCGCGCCAGGTCTCGTGCTTCTCGACGAGGTCGGCCCAGCGCCACTGCTCGCACCACTGGAGGCCCGAGATGCAGACGCAGGAGCGGCCCATGGCGTAGCACTCCATGCAGATATCGTACGTGTCCTCGTCGCCGTTGATCAGCTGACGGACGCAGCACTTGCACGTCAGGAAGCGGTTGAAGATGTTGGACCGGCAGTACGAGCAGGTGATGTTGGAGTCGAACGGAACGTACTCGATATCCGCCTGCTTGTGCGCGAACATCTCATCTATCAAGACCTCGGTGAACAGGCCGAAGAGGCGCCTGAAGTCGCCGGCCATCTGCTTCGTCCTGGCCGAGTTCTGCATCAGCTCCTGGCCCAGGCCCAGGAAGCCGACCTCGGACGACTCCTCGGCGCCGTGCAGCTCCTTGTAGTACTTGTCGAGGGTGTAATAGATGATGGCCTTGTTCTTGTACTGCTCGTCTCGGCATACGAGCCTCGCCCGCGGAAGGGCCTCGTGGAGTGCCAGGTCGAGCGTCTCCACGGTGGTCCGGTTCCAGGCGACCTTTATGGTCCGCGTGCCTCGGTTCCAGACCTGGTGGGGCGCGAGGGGAGGTACCAGGATGAAGTCCCCGGCCCTCTGCTCCACCACGTAGACGGGGAAGTTCGCCTTCTTCCACGCGTTGATCTGGGCGAAATGCTTCTCGATCTCGATGTCGTGTCCCAGCATGGAGAGGAAGTATTCGCGGACGACTTCGCGGTCCTTGGTCTCCGTCATGAACCAGATGGAGGAGCCGGCCTTCTCGCCGTGCCCGTCCTCGGACGCCTCGACCATGATGTTCTGGCCCAGGCTGGCACACATCTCGCGGTGGGCGGGCGTGTACGTGCCCTCGTGCCCGATGTAGCACATGAGGTTCTGGGCGCGCATCTCCTCGGGGAGACTGCTCATCAAATCACCGGCGACGGCGGCGGTCTTCTCCGGGGCGCCGAAGATGTCATCGCCGCGGTTCTCGGCGGCGGGGTTGGCGCTGATGTTTTCGTCCATGTAGAAGACGTTGGGGGGGATGACCTTCCTCAGGTGTTCGAGCCATTCGGGAGGGCAGTCGACGTCCTTGAGGTAGAGGCGCTGTCTGCGCTCGTCTCGGAAGTTGGTGGGACTCCACTGGTTAGTGAGCTGCCGCATGGACCGCAGGTAATGGCCGGTGGTCATTGGGATATCGGACTGGGCGGTAATATCGCGGACATTCTCCTGCTTCTTGTCGTACGTCTTCTCGAGCCACTTGGCGCTGAACAAGTCTGGGGGCAGAACCCTGTCCCATCCCTCGATCACTAGAGGGCGGCCGCCCTCGATGACGTGTAGCTGTACGAGCTTCTCGAATCCGGAAGGGCCTAGACGCCGGATCTGCGATAGGGAGATGCGTACCACCCAGTCGAAGTTGGGAGTGCGATCGACCAGGGCGTGGAGGTCCAGGTCCGGGGGTATCGGATCGAACTTGGCTTGCGGATGTAATGCCTTGGACATGATGGCGAATTATTGAATAGATATTGTCGACTTGGGACTTCTAGCGGTATCAATTTAAAAGAGACCTGAGATGATGGTCCTAGGTAGTTTGATCACCTCTCCGCTAATGCTGGGCGACGATTGTGGTCATCATGGGCAGTGGTTGGCCCCGACGCTTTTTCTCAGACGCGGCTCGGATCTCTTCTTGTCGCGACGGACCCGAAGTTACAACTGCAGTACAGGTGTGGGTTGGCCAATAACGCGAAAAAGAAGTCGCTATATGCCAACACCGGTAGAGTCGGTAGGAAGGGGGGGACGATAAGTAACGGAGAGCGAAAAGGTGAAACGAGGATGGGGGGTGAAGGTGGCACGAAGCTTGAAAGAAGTTGGGAGGATGCGCCGGGTAATTGACAAACCTTCAATGGAAGGAGCTTATATCGCGGCGGCTAAAGCTAGCTACCTACCTAGTAACATGACCCGCACGTGCGATCCACATCGATAGATATCACTAGCGAATCACCAACAAGCGGTACATCTACGGTTTGTGCTTGCTAAGTTAATTCTAACGGAACAGTCAAGCAATAACGCAGAATTGATCTCTTCAGTGGCAAGAAAGACTCAGCAGTCAATATGGGGCTTGACTGTTATATTACTCCCACTCACATCCTTTTCACGTTAGTACAGTACCCACTATCACCACTCTCACCACTAGCTTATAAAGACATCCCGCAGCCCCCCGTTGAAATATTTCCAGCCCGCTGCACTGCTGTAAAACCTCGATTGTACTGTATCCCGTGAGTAACTCCGCTCATTCTGCGTAGAGTATCCCTACTGATCGCGTAGACTTAGAGAGTAGGACTCGCCGGGCAGCAGAGAACTTTCGGGGCTTCCGAAGTAAGTGTTGAGTTTGAGCCTCCTTGCCAGTGCGGCCTGCCAGTCTTTTCGTCCCCCCCTGCACAGATGTTATTATGTCTCCTCCCGCTTAAGGTTGAGTGAGCTCTGGCCACAAGATGTCAAGCAATGGCAATCGCATGCCATGGTCCCCAGATTCTAAGCCGGTCAGGGAAAGTGCTGGATGTGCTTGGTGTCTGTCGAGTTGGATTTGTTTTGTTATGCTTGTGCAAGCATCCATCATATAACTAGTGGAACGCCAACCAATACTATCTAGGTAGCAATCTGAACTGGTTCCGCTCGTCCGCCGCTCGTACCCGTCCTCAGACCACACGTTAAAGTTATGGGGATAGCCTGTCTAATTCATGAGTAGGAGCCGAGATCTCTTCCGACCATGATATCGCGGAACATCGGCCACCATGGCTCGAGGTGGCTCCGTCGTCGCCCGGTCTCTACGAGTTTGTCGAGGTTATGTACGCGCACATGTAGAGGGCACGATGCCAGACCCGGCCGTCTCGTCTCTAATCTACATAGACCCCCACCATCATCAAGCACAGCACTCGGTTTCCCCAAGCCGCGCTGCATCGTCCCTCTCCCCCTGGCGTCAAGGTTCCTCAACATCAACCGCCTGGCTCACACCCTCGACTCCGCCCTCGACTCCCCCCGAGCAACACCCGCCCCCTCTTACAAGCCTCCCACGGCGGGCCTCCTCTCCCGCCTCCCGCCGAGCTGGGTCCCCTACGCCGAGCTCCTGCGCCTGGACAAGCCGGCGGGGACCTACTACCTCTTCTTCCCGTGCCTGTTCAGCACGCTCCTCGCGGCGCCGCTCACGGACCCCGCGACGCCGCCGCTCGCCGTCCTCTCCACGGGCGTCCTCTTCTTCGCGGGCGCCCTCGTCATGCGCGGCGCGGGCTGCGCCATCAACGACCTCTGGGACCGGAACCTGGACCCGCACGTGGCGCGGACGCGGCTGCGGCCCCTCGCGCGCGGCGCCGTAACCCCGCTCCGGGGCGTGGCGTTCGTCGGCGCGAACCTGCTGGCCGGGCTCGGCGTGCTGCTCCAGTTCCCGCCCGTCTGTCTGCTGTACGGCGTCCCGAGCCTCGTGCTCGTCGCGCTGTACCCCCTCGCCAAGCGCGTCACCTACTACCCGCAGTTCGTGCTGGGGCTGACGTTCAGCTGGGGCGCCATCATGGGGTTCCCGGCGCTGGGCGCCGACTTCCTGGGCGCGGCCTCCCTGTCGCAGTCGCTACTGGGCCCCGACGTCGCCTCGTTCTTGGGGGTCGGTGTTGCCCCTGCTACCGCTGCTGCGGGTCACCAGCTGTCGTCCGAGGTTGGCGGCAATGCGGCACTGGCGGCGGCCTGCCTCTACGCCTCGAACGTCTCCTGGACGGTCCTCTACGACATGATATACGCACACATGGACATCCGCGACGACGCCAAGGCGGGGATCAAGAGCATCGCGCTCGCGCATGCCGGCACCACCAAACAAGTCCTCACCCTGCTCGCCGCCGTTCAGATTTCCCTGCTAGGGGCGGCGGGACTGGCGGCGGGCGCGGGCCCCGCGTTCTTCGTGGGCAGCTGCGGGGGCGCGGCGCTGACGTTGGGCTGGATGATCAAGAGGGTGAGGCTGGAGAGCGTGAGGGACTGCTGGTGGTGGTTTCTCAACGGGTGCTGGATGACGGGCGGCGTGATTAGTGTCGGGCTGGGCGCTGATTACTTGGTCAGGTATTTCGAAGCGAAAAGGGGCAATGGGAAAAGCGACGAGGGTGTCAAGGATGACGAAACGGAATGACAGCGCTGGGAAGTGTGTTGTGCTTGTACTGTAACAAAATCTGATTCGCGCCCATAGAAAAGATGGCCCGAAGCCGCCGTACTAGTAGAATCGCAGTCGGACCACGGTAGTTCGGGACGTATCAATTTGAAGCCACGAGCGACGGGACACCAAACAATTGGCGGCTAAAGACCTCTATTCATGGATCCCGCAACGCCAGTGCGACTTCTGGTTCGGTCGTATCAAGACCCTAACCTGACATATCGACGCCGAAGCGTGTGTGTTTGTGAAAACAAGCAGACCGTATCATTTGACTCCGCATGCCCCCAGCCAGATTCATATGGCGAGTTATATGACCTCGTTACCACATAACAAAAAGTACTTTCGCCCGTCACGCCGCGTCGTTCCCTGTTCTCCAGACTCTGATGACGAATTGTTTATGATCTCGGCTTCTCCTTCTTCTCCTTCCACAGCGCCAACAGACCGACACCAGAGACCTTGACGACCTTGAATCGCACACCGGGAATATCACCCTTGGCCTTGCCCTTACGACCGAAACCGGCGAGCAGGACCTCGTCGTTCTCGTCGACGAAGTTCAAGCAACCGTCGTTGGGGACTGTTTAAGGCACACAAGTCAGCAACCATAACCCTAGACGACACAGCAGATGCAGGACGGGCTCTCCCGCTGCAGTCCGCGTTCCACATCCCCAGTTCCAATCCTGCCCTTGGCTCCCACACCCAGGTATCCCACGCCAATGGAAAGAGGATCGTCGAGACAGGAATACGTACCGAAAGCAGTGACCTTCTTTCCGTTCTTGATGAGCTGGACACGAACACACTTTCGGATAGCCGAGTTGGGCTGCTTGGCCTCAACGCCGACCTTCTCGAGGACGATTCCCTTGGCGTGGGAGGAACCACCGAACGGCGACGACTTGAAGGCGGTACCGAGGGCGCGCTTCTTGTATGAGAGATCGGCCCACTTCTGGTCCTTGCGGTGCAGCCGCAGCTTTCTGGCCGAGTTGAGGCCACGAGGCTTTCCTTTACCCATGATTGCTAGAGGTCGCGGACGTTAGTTGGCTTGAAAGAGAACTCGGCCGCGATGGTAGGTTGGGTAATCGAGGAAGTAGGCGGAAGCGGGCGTATGTCCGTTTCGAAGACGGGGCGACGTCGGTGCGAGAGGACGAAGTCGATAATGATCGGATCTCGACTGGTGTGGGAAGAGAAAGGCGAGGAGGGAATGACTTACCGATTCGTCTGTGGTACCGCTAGAAAATGGGAAGTTGCTTGGTTGGTGATGGAGTCGGAAGTCGTCGTCGTGGGATTTTTAACGGTATAGGTGAAATGTGGCACTGGTACTTTTTCCGTCAGAATTGGGGGAATTGCGGGCAACCAAAAAAATTGTGTGCGCTTGTGGCTCGGAAATTAGGTCAATCAGTCGGGCCGTGCGCAGCCACATGCACTGTCTAACATAAAGCAGAGCCACACACAGCCACATGCGCCTAGCCCTCTTATGCACCTAATGCCTCTCTTGCATCTGCTATTAAACGCTATAATGCTATAATGCTGCCGTTCAGCTGCTGTACCATGCTAGCAGCTCAGCAATCACATCCCGGACCCGAATAGACTCTTGCCCCCCCCAACGTGCACAACATCAAGATGTAGTCACACAATGTCTTACCTCGAAGCGAAGCCAAGCTCCTCTTCGAAGGGCGGCCAGGCCCGAGATCCCCCGCCCACTCTCTTCCTGCATCCGTCCCGCGAAGCCTCCCACGTGTCACTCCCGGGCGCAGCAGGCGTAGGACCAGGAGATGGCCCCAACCCCAACCCCACCGCCTCTACCTCGCAGCAGCCCTCAACCTCCCAGACGGCAACCACAGGCACGGCAGCGCCAGCTTTAACACGGACCATAACCAGCACGTCGGCCCGTACCCGTCATCTCCCACCGCCGCCGCGCCTTCAGAAGCACGAGTCCACCCGCGCCACCGATAGAACGGACGCGCTATGGGCCGAGATGCAGGCGACGCTCGAGGATGTCCAGCTCTCGGCCAGCGGCGGGACGAGGGTCTTCGGGCCCGCGCACGACCGCGGCCTCGCCGAGCTCCGTGCTGCACAGATCGCCCTCGCCCAGGCCTGGGCTCGCAGCGAGGCCGACGACGCTTTCGAGGCCAACAGGGTCTCGGACCAGCACCCCGACACCGCCGCCGAGACCGAAGTCCGGAACTTGAAGGGCGCCCTCGGCGACCTGGGCATCGCCCCCGCCGCTGTCGGAGTGCCACCCGGCGGTAGCAGTGCCGCAGGAAGGGCCGCGGCGACTGCGGCCGGAGATCACACGGATGGCGGCAGGAGCACGGTCGGTGGCGGGACCGGGACGAGGCCCGGCAGCAGCGCCGGTGCGGCTCCTGGCCTCGTAGGGGGCGAGAGGCTCGGCGCCAAGCTCGAGGAGGAGACGCAGGCCGATATCCTGCTGGCGCGCAAGAGGCGCGAGGCCAATGACCGCTATTTCGGCCGTGTTGACCAGGGCGTGCGCGACGTTGTCGCCAGGCTCGAGGAGGTCGCCGTTGCCATGAGGTCCGTCGAGCAGGAGACGAGGGAAACCTGGGGCGATGAGGACAACAGCGCGCCGGACGGTGCCAAAACTTGAGATACATGACGGGCGCCCAGCGGTGACTCGATTCCGAATGACCTTCACCTATTACCGCCTGGAACGTGCCTGGGTCGAGGACACGGCTCAGTCACCATGCATTGAGCCTGGTTAACCACCGATATCCTGCTGTTCCAAAGGAGAATCACGCTCGAAAAGAGTCACAATTATATCGCAGGAAGGCTTCTTACAGCCGATCTCGAGGCGGAGTATGATAGACAGCGCCAACCAACTTGCCGCGGTACTTAATACTTAATGCTATTTTGAATAGGAGCCCGGTTGCATCATGAAACCAGCGCTCCAGCTTGTTGTGGCATTAATTAGATGAGTCACGATCCAATATTAAGGGCTTGTTGACATCGTAACGCGTTCACAATGCTGAACAGCGTCGGTTTACACACACATCTACTGGAACTACACAACATGAAGACTCCGAAACATCCCTCCTTGAACGGGGTGGGGGCGCTTGCGCTTGTTCTTCAGCATACGGTGTCTTGGAAACCCGGCATTGGTTGATGCATGAACAGGATCTATAATCAATTCAGTCGAACTGGAAATATATCTGCAATTGATCTAAACCGGACTCCATACCATCCGTGTACAGTTTGAGGATGAACGGCTTCGGCGGTTTTACCCGTCATCCCCTCTAATTCAATAGCTAATATGTGACCATCAAGTACGGAGGCGTCCTTCGCGGCTAGTAGGTAGGTATTCACCATCGATTCAGCTACCTGCTAATCACTAACTTAATGCCCCTGCTGAAAAGAGTCGTAGACCTTCCGCACCGACTCTCGCTTCATCATCCTATCCAGCCAGTCTTTGACGTACGGGAAATCATCCGGCTCGACGGCGCTGGGCAGCTTCTCGGGGTGGAAGAAAGTGAACCATGACGCCTGGCCGTAGTACAGCCCCTGCCCGGTCGCCTGGTAGAACAGCCACTGGCGCGCGTGCTGGGCCTCGTGGCTGCCCGGCTCGAACCCGAGCCCGTGCGCCGTGTCGTACCGCTCGACCAGGTACTCGATGATGGCGCCGCTCTCCCACAGTACCAGGTCTCCGTTGTTCGGGTCCTTAATCGCCGGCATCCGCCCGTTCGCGTTGATGGCCAGGTACTCGGGCTTCTTGATGTCCGCGAACATGGTCTTGACGATCTCGTAAGGCACGCCGAGTTCTTCGAGGATGATGGCTACTTTAGGTGGATTGGCCCCTCCCTTGCCCCAGACTGTGATGGGCTTGAGGTTTGAAGACGACATAGCTTTGAGTTTCGTGGGGTGATTGGTTGCCTTTGGGTAGATGGGAGAAAAGCGCAGATGATAGCAAAAGTAGGATTCAGCGCGCGTTTGGTGTACGGACTTTGCCCATCGTTTCGACGGAGGGTGCTGGAAGACGGCCGCCGGTTATATAGACGAGCTTCGAAGCCCCCGTCCGTAGATAATACCACCTCACGTCGCCATACCTACTCAGCAGATCTGCCATTGAAGCGGTATGGTAGTGGATGACGTTATTCCCAATTCACCCTGTGGTTCTGCTTGCTAATCCCGTCTGGTGACTCCAGTTTACGGGCCGCCTGGACTTGGCCTCTGTTTACGACTTGCCTGTTGATGATACCTAAGCTTGAACGAGGGATAGCCATGGAAAATTCTCATCATGGGGTCAAGCAACCGCCGGTATCTAAGCCTTACAAGCGACTACTTGGCAGGCCAGCGTTTTGATCACTGAGGCTTACGGCCTGGACTTGCGGCTGATGGATTATTACATATTCAGCGGATAGATCATTCATCATTGTTAATTAAGGAGTATTCATTTATTAAGCAACTCGGTTGCTTAAAGCTCGTGTAATCCCGTCCATACAAATCATAGGGTATTCTTGGTCAGTCACCTCCACCGTCCCACTCGTATCCATTACAGGCTTGTATGTAGACTTCCATCGAAGCTGTCTGGAAATCTAGGCACCTGTTTCTGCATATCCGCAAGTCGCCACCACAACACCGTATACAACCCTCTATCAACTTCCTAACCGCTACTTAGCTTTAAATCAAGCCTTTTTTCGTAGCTTCCACTAGAAGCCCAGCTTCATATATCAAGAAATAGCGCCTTCGCGAAACGTCGTCAGTAATTACAGCTGCCGAACGCCTTTAGCAGGTGGGATAGGAAAAGGCACTGCGTTAGGAATGTGGGGAAAAAACAGAGAAACTGACGGAGGTATTAATGCATAAAAAATATATAGGAGTATACATACTAGCTGTTTCAGGAATCTTGTGAGACGGTGGGGATCAGGACGATTTTCTGAGTTTTGTTCCGGAATACCCACAAGTCTTCCTGCTGAATGGGAAACGAACCGCACCTAAGTCGGCCGCACCCCACCGCCGAGTGGAGCCCCTATTCAACCTCCTGTCCGGGATCCGTCGCTAGCATCCGTCGCTGGCTCACACGCCATGCCGGGACCGAGCTAGCGGCGGCGGAGTGTAGGTGCCGGGGCTATCCACCGTCCACCGTAATGTGGATATATATGCTAACACCCCGATGCTACAGGCAAGCCGCAAACATATTTGTAGGGCTCTATCTGCACTATGAAAGGGTCTGTCCTGTTCCGTTCTCAATGTCCCCTTAATAATACGCTGCTGTTGTCATGCACGAGGTGGGCGGCCTTGCATTCGTCGTCGAGCGTCCCTCGACCCATACAAACATGATCCGGTTCCCTATGCAATTCAAATTTGTCAGATAGGAAAGTCTACCACGGATAGATGATACATGAGGATTTGGTCTAGACAGCCGCAGTAGAAAAACAGCTGGCGAGACTGCATTCTGTTTGGTCTCAACGCTGTTTGCCAGCTAATCTAACAGCTACCAAGCCTTTCATCAACGCTCCAGCCGTTAGGTCGAATATAGATCTAACCAAAGAAGCTAGAACAAGCTCAGGCGCTAAATAGCTTCGGGCCAATGCTTATGCTTTTACAACGTCCCTTGCTCCTTTAGATGATCTGACGGAAAATGTAGACCATATACTGAACAGCAGTCTAATCTAGACAAAGCCGCCAGATGCCATCACCTTGTTGATTCCCCTTGAAGCACTGCTATCCGCAACATGGAGAGATAAATAACGGACATACACAGGCATAGGTGTGGTTGCTCGGGGTCTCTTCGCATCCGTCAAAAGGGAGAGGTTAATGGCAAACAATTCAACCTTGCCAGGCTGACCACTTAATACAATACAGTACTTGACGGATAGAACTTTCTCACGGGAGACTCCCTTTCTATATAGAGACGAAAGATAAAGCTGAGCCACCTAGGATGAATCAATGGGCATTGGCAACCCCCCCAACCATAAATCATGTTTGGAAGAATCGGCGGTCAACTTTTGGTTTCAGGTAGCATCCTGTCGGTTGAATTTTAAATTTGTTTTATTATCAAGGTGTCATGGAAAAGGGCACCCCTAGCTAGGGTCTTCGGGTGATTGTTATTCCTTCCCGGAGCCCTATATAAGTGGATCTCCCACAACAAGTGGGATCAACGCTTCCTAGCTTTAGACAAGTCAATATACCCTCAAGAGCTGTGCACCTGATCCTTAGTAAGTGTGACACAAGGCGTCATCTATAGAGTCTTTTTATAAGGCTGTATTCTATGGCGCTTTCATGACTGACCGTCGCAAGAGTATCGCCGATCTCTACTGGGCAAGGCAGACCATTTACCACATAGCCCCCTACCTTCTAGAGCCGTGGCGATGATGTCTATCGGACGCAAACATCTTACTTTTGTCATTATCTTTGTCACACTTACTAAGGAGCAGATGCACAGCTCTTAAGGATATATTGACTTGTAGGAAGCTAGGAAGCGTTGATCCCACTTGTTGTGGGAGATCCACTGATATATGGCTTTTGGGCTCCGATATTACTGCCCAACAGAAAGGGGGGGCCCTTTTCCACGACAATCTTCTTACATCTGCCTTGACAGGGGAGTATGCCATAGGGTTTGCACTAACCACCCACTCATGCTACCCACCAGTACCCACGGAAGATATTTTCAATCATAAATAAGTAGTAAAGGCCTTAAAACAGTGCGCAATTACTTTTATAGCAATTATATCTTGGTAACAGCAAGTGTTAAGCTTTTATGACGTCTTAATTTGCGTTGTGGGTAGTGAATGGGTACCCGTTGGTGGCCCGTTGCAAACCCTATCCCATACCGTTTTTTCCTGGCGCGATCGTCGCCGTTCGGAGGAGCAACCGTTGTTGTTCGCGGGAGCGATCCTCTGAGATCCCTCCTGATCCTCATTGGTCGCACCCCGAAGCCTTTCCTGAGGCTGGTGCTGCGCCCTGAGTTCCCCACGCTGCTTGTGGCTACCCTGGAGTTGGTCCCGGGGCTCTAATGCCCCTCGTCCTGACGTCGGCCCATTTCACCGGCCTGGTTACTTGTCAGGTTGTAACAGGTAGCTTTTCTGCTAGGGGTAGTAAGGAGGGGGATTGTTATAAGCTGCGCTATGAAGGTCTAGTTGTGCTAAACCATACACAGACTATATACTACGTCCCTTAGATAGATAGGGACCACTACGTAAGGCCTTCAAGCCTGCGGCCCCTATAAGGGGTATCCTGCATTCTCTCGTTCCTTCCTTTCTTCAATTTTTCTCCTCGGTGTAGAATAAATATATGTCAGGTACCACTTCGGTGTGAACCTGTGCTTGACCGCTTACAATCCTTAAGAAGCCGGTCCGTTTTCACTAATGGTCTGACGGTATCCTCAAATAGCCAGAAGTCGTTGACGATATAATCCCGCTCGACAGTTGTGAGGCTTCCCGGAACATGCACCCGAGCCTTCGTTGCAGGGGTGTTCTCTGTTTCGGATGTTCAATTTTCCTAGGGGCTCCAAAGGGTTCTCGTTTTCCTGTTTCTCATGCCGCCCACAACGGTTTTTATGCATTATTGGCAGACTTAGCTGACATGTTCGAGCTGTAAGAATTATCGTACGAGCCTCTTGTGTACCTTTGACTCCCCTACCCTACTTTCCCGCTGGACTTGTTCAGACAGAGCCTGGCCAACTTTGCAGGCGGCTGTGACACAGTGTGTATTGTAAGCACTTACGCTTAACTGTATTTCGTGTTGTTACCGTTCAGGATTCGACGAAATAGCTAGCTATCTGCGGCCAAATTTCAGCTTCCTTTCTGCTGGTGAAAGTATCTATGTGTAGATCTAGGCATTAGCGCCACCCAAATTGAAGCAAGCGGAAGAGAATTAGCAGCTTACCTGGAATGTGCACAGAAGGGATTCATCAACATTCATCATTGCGCCCGCGTTGTCATATTCACCCCTCCAATTAGGAGTACCCCAGAGTGTGACGAGCTTTCTATCTGAAAAGAATTCGAACCCATCCTCAACGACTTGATGTCCTCGAACAATTAGATCGAGGTCATGCTTCTGCAGAAATCTGCTGACCACATCAGGACCAAAGGTAAATGAAACCCCCCGATCATTCTCGCTCCATCCTGTAATATCCTTATCAGGATCGCTCCACAGTAGGTCGCATATTAATCCGCAATCCGGCACCTATAGCGTCTAGATAAGAAAAGGAAGACTCAATACGCATGGAAAAATTTAAGTGTTGACTTACGTATGTGGGTCGCAGGATTCGACGAATCTGTTCCATGGAATTCAGATCCGGGCTCAGGCCCCCATGCACGCAGAAAATTTTCTCATCAACGATAGCAGCGATCGGCATACAATTGAATACATCGGTGAATATTTGCCATAGTCTAAAATTGTATCTTCTCTTGCATTCATCGTGAAACCCATTTATGCGATTTGTTGAGGCGCATTCGTGGTTTCCGCGGAGGAGAAAGAAGTTCTCGGGATACTTGATCTTGTACGCGAGAACAAGACAAATTGTTTCAATAGACTGTTTGCCGTAGTCCACATAATTACCCAAGAATAGATAATTTGATTCTGGGGGATACCCGCCGTATTCGAAACTTCGGAGCAAATCGTAATACTGGCCGTGCATATCACCCACAATCTACTCCTAGTTAGAGAAAGAATTGCGAGTCAATAAAGTCGACTTACTTTGATTGGAGCATACAATTCCAGCAACACTGGCTGTGAAATAAAGTACTCTCTGGCCTTCGTGCAAAGAAAACGAATTTCTACTTCGCGCAACTGAACTTGCTTTCCAGGCCTAGAGCCTCTAACCTCCAGAAGCTGGTCAATAATGTTGTCGAGGTCAATATCGTGCTCATTGTAGCCCGTAACAGGTGGCTGTGGGGCAATACCCTGGGGTTCTGCCGCTTCGTTGACACGAGGGTCCGTCTCGCCGGTTGCCTGTGCGATTGGTTGAGTCATAGCGCTGTCATCGCCAGTGTCTATTGGTAGGGTACCCCCCCACTCCAGAGGAGCTAATTCCAAGTCACTTTCATCGGTGTCAAAATCGTCGTCGTCGTCAGCTGGATGCGGTAGGACAGATAACGAGATCTCCTGGAGATGAATCGACACATGCTTGTAGTACAGACTGCGTTCACGCTGATATATGGCGGAACAGAACGGGCACTCGAAGCCGCTGGTGGGTAATGATGCATGGCCGGATTCGTGCTGTGCCCATGGTATAGTGCGACTATACAGAAATTTTGTATCTGCGCATCCCTCGACGGTACATATGTAGGGTCGCAGGTCATTGAATACATGTTTTCTGGATCAAATTAGCATCAATTTGGCACAGCAGACAGAATCTGTTAAGGCGGTCTTCTTACTTCCACTCTTTCCTGCTTTTTGTATCTGTGACAGTTTCCAGACAAATGGGACATGTAAAACCGTCCCTTTGAAGCTCAGGCATAGGAGGAACTCGAGGGCGACCAAGTGAAGCAGCGGATGCCGCGGTCGAGAAAGACGCAAAAGTGGCTTCCGATTTATTGTCATCCGTATCAAGGATGGTTGCTTTCGCTACTCTTGTCGAAGAAAATATTGACGAGAATACGGACGAAGACTGAGCTGTTGACTCGGTTGTCTCGGTGAATCGGTGGTGGGTGCTCGAAAAGAGACTCTCTGTGATGTCATCGCGGATGGGGTTTGCGCTCTTGACGGGTTGAACTTGCAGTTTCCTAAGTGTAGCAGCCCTAATGACGTTTGCTTCTGCAAGGCGTTCAACGAGATATTTAGGGGCGGCCTCGAAGCGATCTCGAATCTTTCGACAGTATATCAATGCCTCGTCAGAGAAGACAGTAAATTTTTCTTTCATTCGTTCTGGGGGCTTGCCGGGCCAATCTATATCAATGTCGATGGCTGGATTTTCTAGGACAGGGGCCATATCAAGCAAGCAATCCACGTAAGTTGAGATCTCGGCCACAATATCTGGTGTCTCGGACTCTGATGAATCAGATTCAGAACCGGGGGCTCCCCTGATAAGCTCGTCGGACTCCATTTCTTGCAGGATAGTTTCTGTTGCAGTTAACAATCCCTGTAGGCTGTCGTACTGGTCACATAAAACCTGGGACGAGAGAACTTTCGCTCGAGATAATCCTTCGAGAACAGCAGTTCCTAGACCTAGAAGAAGAGACAGAACGCGGAAGCGAACTTCTCTGGATCGTTCCAGTGTCTCATCAAGATCGCCATCAGTGATGGACAAGCCATCTCCCCAGAGAAAGAACCGCTCGGAATCGTTCCTGCACTGGTCAAATCCGCCTTGATTCATAATAGAATGAATCTTGGCAAATGAAACCATTGACCGGTGGATTGCCGTGAAGAGCTTGGAGATGAATCCAGCGTCGCCTTCGGTGGTGGCTGGCGCGGCCAGCCAGCTCTCGATGTCCCGAAAATTCAGGAGAGATTGGGACATGATGACTGTCTCTCGAGGTCTCCAGAGGCAGCAATAGCACCACTCCGAACTTTTGGATGCCTATGAAATCACTCATGAGGCTGTTGCTGGACGGACGTAGTATCAGGCACGTCGCGGGTAACGCGGGGTATGGATTAAATTTAATGCGGTGGCGCTTCAGCTGCGAATGGGAATTGCAGGAGAAGGAAATGGCCGCAAAGGATCAATTGGATGGTGAGGCTGCCAGATTGAGGGGCATGGTGGCATGCGCGAACCCAGGGCTCTGGAAACACGCGACCAGACCAGAAACTTCGCCTTCCCCTACGTGTGCCATGATACCTGTCAATCGTAAACGACACGCCTAGGACCCAGCTATGAGCGGAATTGAATTCATTATAGGCACTACCCTTGCCTCGATTCCAATCGCCCTCGAAGCCTACGACCGCTCAGGGAGAGTCTTTGAGGTCTTTAAGACATTCAAGCGATACCCGAGAGAGGTGGGCCTTCTCGAGGCTAGACTCAGCAGCCAGAAAACCATATTTCGCAACAATACCATCATTCTTCTCACTGCCGTCACTAAGGACAGGTGCAAGGTTGATGAAGTCTTGAAACAGCCTTCATCACCAACAGCTAGGGCAGGATTGGCGATCGCATCACCCTACGAGCTTCAGCTAGAATCCCTTGATGAATCGTTCTTGGCATGCCGTCAAACGGCAGAACTCGTGAACAACACGTTGCAGCAACTATGTACGCAATTCGAGGCTTTTCGCGCCGAGGTGGGCGAGAAAGACGACGTCAGTGGATAGTCTTACACCTTTTCGAGAGAGTGAAACTGATTCATAATACAGACGATGACCAGCTCCGAGTGGCTCAAGCATGTCAGAACGCGCTTCAAACTTGGCCTGAACAAGCCACAGATAGGAAAGGCTATTACTGAGCTACGGGATCTCAACACAGACTACGATTTGATCACTAAACAGATCGTGAAGTCACTCCAGGACATCCTAAATGAGGGCGTGGACAACACAGTCATTCCCCGCAAATCAGCAAGAAACCTTAACTTGCTCAATAAGTACCACAGAGTTCGTTATGCCTCCAAAAAATTACACTCGACACTCCAAGTACGATGGGTGTGCTCTTCGCATCGTCGCCACACCTTCGACATTAGACTGCTGAACTGCGCATCCGATCCTACCAAAGGCAAAGAGCCAGCTCATGTTCTTCCATATATCACATGCGAACTTTCTGTGACTCATGATGGTTCCTCGTATGCGTCTAAAGGGCCTCTTCGGCTTGAAGTAGAGCAGGCTTGTGAGTCAGACGATGAAACCGAAAGAGTCTCACTGCAGGCATCGAACCAGGATACAAATTTGCACAAACTTACCACAGTTCTCGAAAACAATGCGGGAAGATTCAAAGTGGCAGCTCCAGCCAAGGAAAAATCAAATATTCGCAACCTTTTCAAGGGTTTCCGCAAAGACAGACAACAAATGCTTGCTCAACCCAGCAACCCGACCCATTTACCCAGGCTTACGCAGTCCCTTGCCACTCTCCAGTTAGGAGGCGCCGCACATCTAACCACCGCCACCACCACTCTCACTGCTACTGCCCTGGACCTGTCACTAGTCACCGATTTTTGCCGTAAGTCGCAAGAGGTCATCAGCGAATGCAGAGGCCGCTCTCTGCTGGGGTCATGGCAAGTCCCACACGCAAGGTGGTTCTGCGTTCCCTCGACGCCACAGAGCACCTCGCAGTCCTTGGCAGATATGATACACTGGATCGCGGAGGAGCCCGTGTTGCGTTCGCTGCCTAGGCCGCTACTAGTCGAACTCGCCGGCGACGTGGCCGAGGGTCTGATGAATTTCTACTCAACGCCGTGGCTTACCCAGGCAAACTTGGGTCATAACGTGCGCTATATTAACCTCGCCCCTGCCGCTATGACCACGGCCGCCGTGGACTCGTTTTCCGCGGCATCCTCTCAACAACTGGAGGGTCCTTACTTCATGATGCGGGTAAATGACAACAGCAGCGCTGGGCAGACCATCGGAAAGATGCCGCCGACGAATGTGGGAGAAACAGTCAGAGAAAGTGAATTCACGGGGGCGCGGAACAAGCTGTTATTTAACTATGGCATTCTACTGCTCGAGATCGGCTTCGGGCGACCGTGGCACCAGCTAAAGCAGACCGTGGCCAGGACGGCCGAGGGGGGGCTGTCCGACTATCGCGCCGCTGAGAAGCTCGCCCAGCTGCTTGTTAGGCAAATGGGGCTAGCATATCCCAAGATCATCAAGAAGTGCCTGGGTTGCGACTTCGGGCTAGGAGAAACGGATCTGGACAACGAGGACCTACAGCGGCGGTTTGTGGACGATGTGGTCTTGGGATTGCAACGACTCAGGGAAAACATGAGGCAAATGAACCTCGATCCGCGTGTGTAAACATATCGTAATAGCTGTAAAGGAATCTTCTGGCGTGTAATAAGTGTCCATAGATGGAGAACAGTCGCATCAATAGCCTTGCATCCATTTAATTAGAGCGACATCGGGACAACATCCAGCCGGAGATAAATCTGTATGTTGGGTCCGCCACCACTCCTATCAGCGATTCAAGGGGAGCGGAATGCAGTGTTCTGAAAAGACACATACCGATGAATGTACCACTTTGCGTACAAAGGCACTCCCATATTCTGCGCCTAGCTAGCCGCAAAGTCTGAAACGTGCCAGTGGAAGAGTTTTACTGCAGGGACGCCATAATCTCGAAACTCTACCTGATATGCCTGTATTGAACTCCAATAGACGTATAAACGTTGAGAGAGAATTATAAATACTGCGTAAATATAACTAGTAATACGTTATAATTAGCGAAACTAGGTTATGGAGGGCACCGGGAAAAAGTCTTTCTGCAAGATTGATGTCGGTTCAAGCCTTACTCTCCAGGCTGAGCCAAATACACAGAAAATTATTACACGATATAATTTATATCAGCATAGACCGTATCATAAGCCATCTGATCTTCCCCGCTAGATGCTTAAGACTGAAGGAGTTGACCCAAAAACCTGGTCGCCAGTTGAGGCCGCTTCGAAGTTCTCTGTGAGTCCAGGCGTTCATAATTGATATGTGTCGTCGAAATTGCCACGTTCAGTCATTTCAGACGTAACGATGGAAGCAGGCGGAAGCCAAACATCATGTACTAGCTAGTGAGTTTGGGGAGTAGGGCACGCTTCTGCCATCTGTTGCAAACTACAACTTGCAGCTGCTCACCGCGCTCTTGACTGGCGTATGACTAATCCCCTTTAGTATCTTTCGAAGAACCTACCCGACTGCCTGGGGTGTGGGCGAGTACGCGACCTCGTGGCGCCTCTGATTGGGTTGCGCTGTCGACGGTTGAGAGGAACTGGCCCAAAGCCGGGGGCCGTGTGCATCCTCCCATGAGCGGCGATTTTGCACACTCGTTTGACCAGTGCGGAATCGAAGGCACCAAAATGACGTTGCAACTGTAACGTTGGCTCAGGACTTAGAGCCGCGGGCACTTCTGTCGATACTAGTGACCGGTTCCTTTTCCAATTCAATTTTCTTCCTTTCTTAAATTATCGTGGAATAGGGGTATCTATGTTAGTCATCAAGCTCCTAGCACCCCGGAAGAACCCTATTCCGGCGCGCCCACAGTATATAGAGAGCTTCCTAGCCACCGTTCCCTGGAGCTTAATTTTAGCCAGGCAATTATCACTTCCCACACTCTATGTTACCCTATCTACCGATCAGCTTAACTGTCACATAAATTGAACCTCAAATTCTCTTCCGGTCATCTACAGCCGCCCCATATCAGGGTCCGCGTACTGGTTGTGGGCAGCATAACTGGTCGTGGTTACGGACGGCAAGCTCAGTTGCTACGGCAGGAAGGGGACAGATTGCCATAATCAGGGAAAACGCTTCAAGTCATAAAGACGTATCTACATTCTGTTCATGATTATGGGGGATATATTGGCGGGGTGCTTTTTGGGTCGTGATAGGGAGGTGGCAGGCTGTAAAATACGCAACGGGAGGTTACTCCAGTAGATAGACGCCATTTAGCAGCGTCTTCCACTCTTCCACAGCTATTTGTCCTATCAGCATCCTTCTCCTCGATACATTATGAATATTTCGCGTTACTATTTCCGAACTGGAGAAAGGAGAGTCCTTGTCGTTTCACACCAACAGCCTCCCTAGCAACTCTACCTGCATCCGAAGCAGTGAGATAACCTATATATAACCAGTAATTATTTACCCAACGGTGAAATATAAACTTAAATAAGGTCATTTCGTCAACAAAATGTTCTGCATAAGGTAGTGGACGTGCATCATGGCAAAGATATAGTGGCTGGATTTTGCGACTACCGTGTCGAGTCAGTAGTCGGCCCTCTTACTGTTTTGAATATCATGGCGCCGATAGCTACCCCAGGTTCCTTCCCCAACTCCCCCCACCTGGGGTCGCATCCGGTAGTCGGTGACACTGTTATCCTATAAGCCGAACGGTCGAGGGACCCCTGTCCTATCTTGGGAAATGATCGGCCCAGCCTCCAATGGTGAGCGACGTTCGATCTCCCTGGCCCCTTGCGTGCTTGCGTGACCATGCGGGACAATAACGCAACTTGGCCAACGCCCAGAGTCTCCGCGCCAACAGCATCTTGCTTCAGGTTATTGGGGCGTTAGTCTCAACCGCAACCGGGAACTAAGCAAAAGTTGATCGCCAGGTCTATTTAAAAGGGTCGAGGAACTAGAGCTGTCTATTCTCCCGAAACGTGACTCCGTGCTGGGCAGTTATCCGCCGTTCACATCGCAGTCGCCCTCCGTCATGTCCAAGGCTCTGGGAACGTTCAGGGCCGTGTATCTCGTCGCCCTCTGCTGCGTGGGGAGCTTCCTGTTCGCATACGACACGGGAATCATCGGCGGGATTCTCACATTTGAGAGCTTTCAGAATGATTTCCGGTATGGTGAAGCCGAAAGAGCCACCGTCGGGTCGAACTCGACGAGTTTGCTTCAGGCTGGAGGTATGCCCGCTCCTCTTCCCAGGTTTAAACTAACAAGGCATGGCGTGGAACACGTATTGATGGGTGCGTCCGCTCTCCAGCTTTCTTCGCCTGCTTCTTCGTCTGGCCCTTCACAGCCAAATATGGTCGCCGGTGGTCCGTAGTATTAGCATCGTCGATCTTCTGCGTCGGAGCCGTGGTACAGACGATTAATACGCATTCGCTTGCTGCTTTCTATGTCGCGCGTGCCGTGAGCGGTGTCGGTGTCGGTATGGCAACCGTCATTATCCCTATGTATTCGGCTGAGATGGCCCCCAAGAATATTCGCGGCATGCTCGGGTCCATGTTCCAATTCTTCTTTACGATGGGAGTGATGACCTCCTACTGGATCGACTACGCTGTCGCCGAACATATGGAGGTTACAACCGCACAGTGGCAGGTTCCCGTTGGCCTGCAGCTTGCGCCTGGTGCTATCCTCGGCTTTGGAATGCTTCTGACAAAGGAGAGCACAAGATGGCTTGCAAAGGAGGGCCGGGGGGACGAGGCTTTAGAGTCACTTATCTGGGTACGAGGTGGAGATAGCCCCGAGGTCGAACAAGAGTAAGCCCGGGTTATCAACGTATAGAATGAGTAGTTATTTGCTTACACTCTTTTGCAGGTTCGCAGAAATTCTGGCCGGCATAGAAGAGGAAGAGAGGGTGACTAACGGCGTGACCTGGCGAGAGCTTATCCTTCCCCTGAACCGCATGCGAGTTTTCCTCATCATCGCCCTGCAAATCGGTGCGTAGCGCGGGGGTTCTATTCAAAGAAATTCGTAGCGCACTAACATGTTTTCTAGGCGTCCAACTTACTGGCAACACGTCTTTGGCTTACTGTGAGTTGCATGCGCCCGAATCGACCCTATTGGTCGCTCATTGACATGCCCCAGACGCACCCCAGGTATTCAAACTCGTCGGTGCCGGGGATAGTAGTCTCCTAATTACCGGCTTCTTCGGTGTTGTTAAGGTCATCTCCTGTCTGTTCTTCCTCCTCTTCCTCGTGGAGCGCATCGGTCGTCGCGGCTCCCTCCTAGCCGGAGCATTCTTGATGGGTTCGTATATGGTCATCATAGCGGCCTTGACAGCGACGAACCCCCCGGATCCTAACCAAGGCCTTACTCCGACTGCCATCGCGTCTATGACAATGATCTACCTTGAAGCTATGAGCTATAACATCTCCTGGGGCCCAGTGCCATGGGTAGGTCTACTACCAGAGATGGGGCGTAAACTTATTGTCAAGCTAACGTCGTCTTAGGTGTACATGAGCGAGATCTTTCCGTCCAGAATTCGCGAGGCTGGTGTTGCCATTGGGACGTCTACGCAGTGGCTTTTCAACTTCGTCTTTTCACAGGTGACGCCTCATGCTGTCCAGAATCTCGGGTGGAGGACGTTCGTGATGTTTGGTGTTTTCAACTACGCTCTAGTTGTCTTCGTTTGGTTCTTCATCAAAGAGACCAAGGGCAAGTCACTTGAGGAGATGGAAGCTCGTAAGTGCTTTTCATGTGGAGTAGAGTGTTCGGATTACTGACTCAAAATTTCTAGTGTTTGCTGGCAAGGCGACGGGTAGGGACGTGGAAGCCGTGCATGGTAAAGACGACGAGGAACGATCCGAGCGAAGGCAGTCATGAGACGCTCTAGGAATTCGGAGTTGTTCAACTCCGGAAAAGTGGGTCTATCCCTATTCGAGGTGGCGAAGATGGCAAAAGAATTCGTAAGACTTCCAAAAGTCTTCCAAAGTCTTCCAAAAGCTTTCCATTTGATTAATAATGGAAAATACTGATTAATAATGGAATGATAAAGCTTAATAAGCCATTCTTCACATATATATATAGCCCTGAATTTCCCCAGCTGTTGTTGGGCTTCCATAGCTAAAATATAGTCAACTCTATCTTCTGTGACACACCTTGAGTCTCCCCTGAACGTTTTCCCATACAAATCTTTGCAGGGTAGCCTCACCTTCTGTCTCAATTCTTAGAGACGCACATCATCAACTAGCGAAGCCGCGGCGTATGGAACGTGATGCAGTGGTACAAGATATCCCTATGCTATCAAGGGCAAGCCTAATTTACCAGCCCTAATTTGGCTCCAGGAATACAAGAGTGTCTGCTATATACCCTACCTCTCGCATATATCCCACTCTGTTGAACATAGCTTCATTAGTTTCAAAACCGTTCTGCCCATTACGAACTGATTACCCTGCTCCTAACATCTCTGTTCGCCCTGCGTGACAGGAATCACGATAAACTTAACCTCCATTCGCAGCGAATGCTTTGGTAATCGTATTTATCGTCGTAGCGCCAATAGTCGACTTCAGCGACGGGAATTTAATGTCACTCACGCCTTAAGAAACGCCAATAATCGCATAGGAAACGGAACATGCCAGACAGAATGTTTTGTTTTGCTGAGGCAACTGTGTTGCTGATGGTAGTTGATAATACCAAACACTGAATGCATCACTTCAGGCCCTGGATATGATATAAGCGTATCGAGGCTAGTGTTGCTGAGCAAGCTCTATCTACGTGATACCAAAGAGTTATGCATTGGGGAACGTGATAGAGCAGACTGGGAGACAGGAAAATCAGTCTAGAATGTAGCATAGGCAGTGAATAGATAACCATTAGTGTCTGCTGTTCTTCTGACTACTCGGGAGAGAAACCCGTATGCAAACAAGTAGAGCCCTCGCCTGTGGGTCACCGGGCACCTGAAAGGGGTATACACTTCTCCTTACAGTATATCACAATGAAGCATACCAAGTTACAGGTTTAACAGGATGATTTATTCCTCCTGTAGTCTAACATACAAAACTCAGTCCAAGATAGAGACACGCCTAGCTCTCCATTCTGATATAGCCATAACAGGTTAGGGGGCAGTAGCCGCAAAGAAATTCCATAATCAGCACATCGAACGAAATGATGCGTCTTCTCTTTTTAATTACTGAACCCTACTTTGAATGTTGAATTCTGGCTGTGCCTTCTGTCTCCAGTTCGCTCCATTATTCTTGGGGATAGCGTTACGTCGACCCTTTCGCCTCTCTGCTTATGGCTGAAGTACACGTCCCATGTATTCCGGTAATCTATGTATTATGGCGGTAATGCTCCCAAGAAGGTATTTTTGGCAGGTGATGGTAGGAAACATGGTGAGTTATCTCGTGTAGTAACGGTAAGAGACTTCTGAGGCGTTCGGGCCTTATTCTCCGCACTGCATATCAGGGCGTCATCGTGACAGCGAGACTTATCAATCTCATTGCTGTCTAGCAAACATGAAACACAATCTAATTCCCAAACAGAGACCATATTCTGTGTTGATGCCTTGTATTTATCAGGTTGCGTTGACGTCGCCCGGGATTCCCTCGCCTATAAAAAGGCAAGAGACAGACCAGCTTTAGCCAACACATCATAAACAAAACCGCAAACCTCCTACTTCCGCAATATTTCCCCAGCTCCCATCCAACTTCCCCCAAATAGAGCATCCAATATCTCTACTCCAGGAGTACCGCATTGAATCAACTCTGTCAACATGTCGAAGGTCGCCTACCACCAGAGTGACGACAAGCCGTCTTCCACCACCGGCGTGCGTGACGACGAGGTCCCGGAGGGTCATGTCCAAAATGACTCCTACGTCATGGGCGCAGATAAGAAGGGAGAGCCGGCTCCCGTCGTTGGCGACGATGCCAAGGTCGAGGACCCTGTCGATGCCAAAGATCCCGACTCCAACCGCCAGCTAGGTAAGGCCCTTCCCACCCCACTCTGTTTCTTCATGCTTTCCTTCATCACCCGCTTGTATGGCCCAAGCGCTCGTTCCCAAATAAAGGAGTCTTGGTTGCGACGGCGCTCACACTTTATGACTTGCAGAGCGGGACGAGAAGGAGGCTATCGACGAGTCCAACATCGTGGAAGGAGGCCGCGAGAAGCCGCCTTCCAGATCCCTCGGGGAGCCATCGGATGAGGATTTCGGCTTGGTAGAGGGCACTTAAGGTTTGTTCCTCGATTGCTATGGGGCTCGACCTAGTGTCGACTGGTGGTGACACGGTCTGAGCATGTTGTTATGAAGACACATGCATAGTGATGGTAACAAGTTTCGAGCCGGTTGTCGTGAAGGCAAACCCATAGTGCTGGTAGTCTTCTATTTCCGCAATTGCAACAAGTCGGTCAACCTTTCCATCCGCGTGTTGGTGCTCTACGTCGGTGGATTGTGCCCTCCCCGCCCTCACCTAAACGACTGGATCAGTTTATCGTGCTGGGGGAGCTATGTACCCACGAAGCAGCCATGTAACGAATTTGGTCCAACTTTCACAGCATCAGCCCGCACTCTTTGCAGTAACACGATTTGGATATCCTAACGCCGTATCAAAGGCGACGTTGGCAGACGATCTCGCTCTTCGCATGGCCAATATTCATCGCATGTATTCTGGGCGACCTCTCATCCGCTGCTATCTCCAAGTTTATTACCAGATATTCCCCCGAGCCCCAATTTCACGTCTAAATAAGCTTCTTCGTTTATCAAATTGAAATGTTGATAGCTCATCTGGACCACCCCTCTGACGAATACCCAATCAGTAGAGTAAGATGGCAGGACTCAGGAGCACTCGATCGAGGATGTGGACCGCACGTACTTACTTGTGGTTACCCGTTCGTGCACCCTCCGCTCCTGCAGTCCTGTCTCCAGGGTCTGTTCCCCTCTGTAATCCTTCAGCACTGTCTATGGATTTAGTCCTTTCTATCCAATCCTTGATTCCATCAGCAGTCAGCAAGTCTTGATTGGCAGATTCTTTGCTTTTTAAATCCTTTTATATTGCATTTATGATGGGTTAATAGATCTCAGTGAACCGGTTGATTAACCTTGTCTGCTAGGTTTGTGATTTCGAAGTCATCCTAAGCCTAGTTGCGGTCAAGAAGCGAAGGCGCAACTATTTCAGGGGGTCATAGGACAACATCTACCTTGGGTCATTCTATTCCGTGGTCTGCTACTGGGTTCCCAATAGCTGTCTCAGACAAGAACGAATCATCTGTAGAGGGTACCTAAGTAGGCGAGCCCCAGAAACGGCTGACTGATTCGATGGATCCCCGGACAAAGGATCATTTAGTCACCGAGGAGCATCCGTAGAGCATATTGAAGAACTCTGAGGAAGCCATAGTGCTTAAAGACGCTTCCAGACTTACATGTGCTACGTATAAGTATCATCCCCCAGTCCCAAGCAACTCGTTAAGTCTCTTCATTCGCAGAACAGGATCTTTACAGGCTACAAGGCTCTACCAAAGAGGAGTATACAGCCCCAAAACAAGACCCAAGTCAATTTACAATACAGTCATAAACGACTCCGCAACATCGATAATCCACATCACCTTGCTTCAACATGTCCGACACAGAGTCGACCGAGGGCACCAATCAGAAGGGGGCCAATAAGGGCGAGAAGAAGCAAACGCAGCTGGCGCATAGACACAAAAGCATGCCCACGTATTATCCCTTCGATAACAAATACGTCGTCGACCTCGAACCGGGCTCTTACATGCCCCGGGATCTGTTGAACTTCTCCGTCAAGACGTTCTGGCTGCGCGAGGATGACGACCTGAGTTTGCGCCACGAGGATGCTCGAAAGGGCTTTACCGGCACGTTTCTACAGTCCCGAGCCAAATTTGGCCAGGAGGTCGAGCGGGGCAGGGCTCTTAATGCGCAGAAAAGGGACGCCAACAATCTAAGAACCCATATCGATAACTTCTTCTTCTTCGGACAGCTTAGAGGTCACTTGGACGTAGAGTTCGGGATGGACATCGTCGCGCCCACTGAGGACGGCTCCGTCAAGGAGGGGTGGAACGGACATACCGTGCTCAGGGGTGACCGGTGCCACCTCAAGGTCAACATCGGCTCGAAGGACCAGATATTCCCGCTCATGGCCATCGCGGAAACCCTGGTCCACGAGATGGCACACGCCTACCTGATGCTCTTCTCGGCGTGGGGCTGCGAAAAGTGCGACAAGGCCCGGCTCAGCACCATCGGCCTCCCGGGCGACGGCCATGGCCTCATTTTCCAGATGCTCCACCGCATCATGGTGACCACGATCCGCGAATGGGACGACTGCCTGAAAGACCTAGCCGCGAAAGACTGCCCCGGTCTACAGGTCAGCCAGAGCGCCCGGGCGCTGGCTCGCCAGGCCTACAAAGCCCTCCCTTCGGCCGAGAAGGATGCCTATAGGAAGCCCCGCAGCCTGCTCCAGGCTCAGAGAGATCTGATCCGCATCACCGACAACGACGAGGTGCTAGTCGACCTGACTCTGCGCGACAGAGCGCTGCGCGCCGAGGAAGACATCCGGGTGAAGAAAAACCGTGTAAACGAGAAGAATAGGAGGCAGATGGAATTGCAACGCTTGGAAAAAGCAACAAAGCAGACAGGCGAAGAGCAGCGATAGGCTCGGGAAGTTCAGGCATGAGATGACTGGATCCTTGACAATACCCCGCTATTGAGCAGTTCCTTTCGTGGCATACGATATGAGACTTCTCCGCAACGACACACTTCGGGTTGAAGGCGCTCCTGCCGTCTTACAGGCCATTCTATCTTGTTCTTGGGTTTCCTTTAGTGATTTACGGCGTTTGGATATGGGAGGGCTGGCGTTCTGATTTTGAATTAGAGTTAGACCGGTTTCAACTTGAAAATGACCAATAGACTACAGAGCCTTATCTCATGAGAGGCTTGCCTCATTCCTACTTCGTGCATTTGTTTAGCAACATTTCGATCTGGTACTTGATAAAGGATTAACGCTAAGGGAGCTCTTGTGGGTCTCCAAGGCGGGATAGCTGCATTCAATATCGGGTTGTGGAGCATGCTTGGCAACATTAGGGTGGCTTGGGGGGGCTAGCGGGATGGCAGCATCAACCACTGACAGCTCGCTATCTTATCGCTGGATAAGAAGCTAGAATTATGTCAGGTCTTGGGACATTCCGACTGGTATCCGCTCTACGAACAACACCAGCAACAGAAGCGTCGCATTCTGAGAGCTCTTTTCGTTTCTTGTTAGGTGTGCTTACATATGCATATGCATTAAGTATTCAAACCGAAGGGGAACCGAAATACAGCATATATTTTAGAGCATTTAACAGTGTGTGGTCGCTGATTGAACCGTAGTTTGCCTCTGGGGAGTCTTATCGCTGGGCTGTTTAGTGCCGTTTGTTGTCTAAAGGACGAAGAAGACCTTCATGGTTAAGGCTCAACCGATAATACCGGGGGGGGGGGTTAACGAATGGATGACGGG
>QJNS01000320.1:4069-22506 GCA_004154925.1 Monosporascus cannonballus | reverse complement strand
CTCAGCCCCCCCCCCCCCCCCCCCCCCCCCCCCCCCCCCCCCCCCCCCCCCCCCCCCCCCCCCCCCCCCCCCCAACGAATGGATGACGGGAGCTGAAAACCTGCCCTGGCCCCCAGCCTGTCAGTTACATCAGCCAGCGGCACGCCTAGCTCAGGAAGGTCTAACGTAAGGATATATATGGCCACACGAGCCTATCCAGTTGTCCCGTTCTCGCTGCCCCCCCCTTTAGGAACTATTCGAAAGAACCTCAATCGACTGCATTCTTCATCTTTCAAACATCTCACCAGCTAGGTACGTACGATGCAACCGGTGACCACCTACTTACCCAGCATACACTACCTGGAATATGACCCGCGGCTTGCCTCGCAGCTTCAACCATTCAAGAGTAGTCATTCAGGCACATGAAGCTGGAGAGCTCTGACGGTGATAAGGATGGGGCCGTAACTATCGGAGGACCCCGATCTCGCAAGTTGCAAGTCGCGAGCCTCATCGAATCGCAAGATATCGCAAATCGCAGAAACTTTCTCTTCCTTTTTTCCATTGCTGTGCTGTATTTGACTACCTATTCCACCCAGAAACTAACTCGTCGCAATCCGCAAGAAGCTCCAACGGTATCAATTCACCGAAGATGAGCGCCCCGGAAGTCTCACACGGCCGCGGAGGCGCCGGCAACATCAGCCCGGACAGCACCCAGTACGTAGACGGCGCCATCGTCCGGGAAGGGCCCCAGGGCAGCCACGGCGACGGCGCATTTAGCACAGGACGAGGAGGTACGCAGCGGAGTCCCCTTCAACCTCATTCTCTCTCCAATTCCCATCGCATCTCAACCTCCTTAGCCCACTCCATCCCATCTCCAAATCGCACGTCACGCAGCGTATCCACGGAATACCCGCCATCCCATCTCGTACGAGTACTACGTGCATACGAAATACAACAAAATAGAACGCGCATTGGCTAACCTCGAGCCCGCGACAAAACAGGCGGCGGCAACATCGGCGACGCAGGCAAGCCGCCGGGCCCGCGCACCGACCGGGACGTGGTGCCCGAGGCGGCGGTGCGCCCATCGGCCGACGAGGACCACCACGTGGGCCGCGGCGGCGCCGCCAACGTCGAGCTCGGCTCCAAGCACCACCAGCAGAAAGGCCAGAAGGTCACAGACGGCCAGACGGCCGCCGGCGCCACCGGACACCACGTTGGGCTCGCCGACAAGCTCAAGGGCAAGCTCCTGGGCGTCTTCAAGAAGTGAGGGCGAGGACGGAGGGGAGGGAGGAAGAGGAATGACAGTGTGGTAGTGCGCGAGGCCCCCGAAATGAGAAGAGGGGGGGACCATCTGATGAACTTCTTTGTTCTATGGTAGGGGGGGTTCCGAGGGGAGTGATTCAAATGGACGGATGCTTGCTTGTTCGACGGAAGGGGAGGAAGATGTCGCACTTGGTGGCCCTGCGGAATTATTTACTTCGTCTCGTATCCCGCCGGCTCTGCTGGCTGTTTCTCTGTTAGATTCCAATGATATCCTGTCGTTTGTTCCGCGACTCCACCATGTACTGTCCGGCTGGCTCCATGCCAAGAGAGCCACCGTGGGCGGTATACGGCTATCACCACGTTCAGACCGCACCTTATCCCGGCTATTGTCACAACTTCATTGTTACGAATTGATCGCGAGACACAACTTGTTCACTATATGTTGGCTATGTACAGGTGGGGAGTATGAGCAAGCAGGTACAAGCAAGAGTTCCCCCTCGGAGCTCAGAAGATAGCTATAGCTTCGTCGCCCCACCGGCGAACCCCAGGCTCGAGATGGACCATCTAACCACCGAGGGCAGTGACGATAGCGTTGTACGCGGGCTTGGGGTTCCAGTTGGCGTCGAAGAGCAGAGGGTTGTTCTGGGCCCTCCAAGAGTCCTGCGGCACACGAGGTCAGCATTCCTGGTCCTCACACTTCACATCATGCGGGGAGAAATAATATGGGAGGATCAGGCGAGGAGGAAGACTCACGGGATCCCGGACGCCCCAGACGGTGATGCCGACGCACTTGGGCTCGTTCATGCAGGCGTTGGTGACGGCGGTGTAGTCCTGGGGCGAGGCGCCGACGATGTCGACCTCGGTGAAGGCGACCTCCTTGATGCCCGGGGTGGCGGCGAGGGCGCGGATGGTGGCGGCCGCCTGGGACGCGAGGCCCTGCGTCAGGTGGGCCTGCGAGCCGATGCCGTCGATGGGCACGCCCGCCTGGATCCACTTCTGGACGTTGCGGATCATGCCCTGCGTCTTGCCGTAGTTGGGCTGGTCGAGGTTGTAGTCGTTGATGTAGAGCACGGCGTCCGGGTCCGCGTTGCGCGCGGCCTCGAAGGCGATGCGCACGAAGTCCTCGCCCAGCACCTCCGAGAAGACGGAGCGGCGCAGGTTGCCGTTCTCCTCGAAGATCTCGTTGACGACGTCCTGTTGCCGTGTTCGCTCACGGGTTAGCACGGGCCTGCTTTCGATAATCTTGGTAGGGGGAGGGGGGGAAGGGCGGAGGGGCCTTATGTCCAAGGGGGGGCTGACGAACCCAGTGCAAGATCTTGCCCCTGTACCGCCTCATGACGGTGTCGATGTGGTTCTGGATGACCGAGGTCAGGGTCGCCCGGTCCCTGATGTTGTTAACCCAGCCGGCCAGCTGCGAGTGCCAGACGAGGGTGTGGCCGCGGATGGTCTTGTTGTTCTGAACGGCCCAGTCGACGAGGTAGTCGGCCTGCGCCCATCTGAACTGGCCGCGCTGCGGCTCGATTTGCTACAGACAGAATATCTCAAGTTAGCCAAATCCCCACCCGAGCAAGCGATGGGGAAGAAATCCAGAGACGCGCGACCCGGAGCACATGGACCCCGGCTGACGGATGCCATAGGGACAGTCCCTTGCAACGCAAAAGGGGGGAGGGGGCCCGGGAACCGCCTAGTTAGGCTTTGACTTACGTCCCACTTCATGCTGTTCTCGGGCGTGACCTGGCCGAAGTTCTGCTGGATGATGGCGGCGGACCTGCCGGTCGTGAGCCGGTTCTGGTCCGTGCAGGTGCCGAAGTACGTCTTGCCCCTGGCCTTGATCAGCCTGTCGATGCTGACGGGCGCCTGCCTTTCTTCGACGAGGGCGGCCCAGGCCGTCAGAGGCGCCAGGAGGAGGAGGAGAGCCGACTTCATCGTGAGCTAGCTAATCGTGGGCGGTACGATCTAATGTCCAGGTGCCCAAGGAGATGATTGCGTGCTCGAGGCCGTGAGTGAGCACTTACACTATCCCTTAGGGGGACCGGCTTGTTGTTTTATACCACCAGCCTTGGCCCGGGACGGGCGGCGGGACAACGGAAGCAAAACGACACTCCTGCCTCATGTCATGATGCGTACGAGCTCCTCGGGAATGCGCAGCGGCAGAAATGATCCCGCTGCTAGGGGGGGTCAATTTCCAGGTACAGGAAAGCAAGCTCCAGAGCCCCCTTTCCGTAGTCGTCCCACGTCTTTGCGTACGTCTCTCCAAGATCTGGACCCAGTAGCAGGGAGGTCCCCTGTTAAGTTAGTTGATGAGGAATAGAGTCCCCCTTATTTATTGCCCCATAAACGAGATCGATCCGAGCAACGTTCCGCTATGGGGTACAGGGTCGTGCGGATGCAAATTAGGCTAAAACCGGGATTTGGTGAGGCATAGAGATTACGCTCTGTCATAGGGGCGCCTAGGTTCGGGGCGAGCCCTCCGTGTTACTCCTGGACTGGCTTTAAGCAACCGTGGGGTGGACTTCGCTTTTGCTCCTTGATCGAAGTCAGCGACAATCATCAGCTTCACTCGCACACATATGGTAAGGGCCTCAAAGGCAATGAGTAGAAGAGATATCCAGTCAATAACCCGATTTTCCCTTCCTCGGCTCCGGCTAAATGATCGACCAGGTCAACCGAGATTTAAAAGCCCATACTTTCCCATATCCACCTGTCCCATGGAGAGGTTCCAGAACCTTGAACTGGAGAGATGACACGACCCTGTCTTGAGGGCGGGAAGAAAGCATTTGACCAGAATGCAACATCCTACTCGCAAGGATAAAGACTCATATCCGCACGAATTAACTGCATTTGTTCTCGGGGGTTTCCATCTGTCTTCTCGGAGCTGGAATCGAGCTTCCTTCGACGTGCCTGGATTACACAGCCGCTGGGGCTTTCCCCCTTTCTTTCCATGATCGAAAGAGTAGAATCCCGTCCAGTACTACGCTCATAATCTATCCAGAATCTAACATCTACTGCGTGTGTTTGACGGTGGAGTCATAGCGAGGATACACACCCTGTACAAGCCGCAGAACAGTCAGTCGGTCTTCCTCACAACTCCCCCTAATGTTTGATGAGGACATCTTCCAGTCACGTAGTCAGGGTGCCGGGCAGTAGGCTGAACGAACCAGCGAAAGTGCCGGCTCCAACTCTGAAGAACCCCTCGAAACCCAAACCTTCCTACGCTTTCATCAATACTTACCTTCCGTGGGGGGTGTGGCGCTGATGCGAAGTTCCGTCGTGGTAGTGTTCGAACTGACGACCTCCTCGTGGTCACGTTCATTGAGTGGGGCAGAGCAGCCATGACCTTTCTAGAGAACTTGGCAGGGCTCTGCAGCGCTTCAAGGGAGCCTTCGGCCATCGCAAGAGATCCCTGCCGTGAGTCGCCGCAGCCTGTGGGAGAGGATGGCTCCTATTGCAATTGACGGCACCTACTTCGATGGGAATTATATGTCCAGGGGGTCACAAAAGCTCGACAGGGTAGGTGGTATAACGGGGCACTCTGGTTTTCCAAGGCGCACTCAAGAATGGCGCAGAGTGTCCGTGAATCTCCCCAGAGCCATTAGGGCTGTTTGTTACATTGTGGCCCATGTTGCAGACCCCGCGAGGTAAGGAATAGTAACATAACCGTTTCCGGAAAAGGAGTCGACTGTTACCGAGTACTGACACTCGGGCTGAGAACATGGAAGCCCTTAGCCAAACTTGTCCAGAGGGGGGGCGTACTGACCTGCTGGAATTCTGAGTTGGTGCTGGCCATTGACAGAGGCAGAAGAGGAAGCCTCAAAGAGGTGGGCTCCCCTAACCAGAATCGTTCCTGATGTCCTGTTGCGTCTACCAAAGTAACGCATTACTTATTTGTATCTTATAACGAGCCTGGGTCTGGCTATCATCGAGTCGCCCATCTTAGTCGTAAGCGGATAACGCCTCATCCGAACGGCCCACTGGAGCAGGAAGATCTTTCGATATCAGGCAGTAGCCGCGGCCGGTGCTGCCTCGAACCAGTGAACGGAGGTAAATCAATACCATCCTTGAAAGCCCTGATGGCGCCTAGTGCATACGCTAGCCCTACCAAGAGCGAGTCCGCCGGCCTCGACATGATCCACCCGGGGCCGGTGGGCCTGAATCCAAGGAGAGGAGAGAGGGGGGAGGTACAGGAGTCCGCGGGGCGGGGCAGGTGCCAGATGTACGCCATCAAGAGTTTATCGTTTCTTAGCTCCAGCGATAATGAGGCTATGACGCACTTGCATCTGCGTTGCGGTTGTCCGGGAATCAATAATGGACCAAGCAGCTTAGGGGTAGCGTTTCCGCTCTGGCCATGATTTACGTCTGGAAAACCCACCGTGAATAAGTCTTCACTAGAAGTCGTGGCTGTTTCCTCCGCCGTCGTTCTTCGAGGGCGGAAACTAACCAGATAGGTAAAATGTGGGGGACGGTTAAGTGATCTGTAACTATAGCAGTTTGTAGATGATAAGTGAAAGCGCGGGTGAAGGGAGAGGGGTGAGGATGATGGCGGCTCAGCCTTGTTTCCCGCAATATCACAACAAGCCAGACACCACCACTACCACGAGGACCCTTACAAACCAACCTGTTTCATCCTAGGGTCACGGGGGGGAGAAGACCTACACAGTATAGCTCTAGTGAGGTCGGTGAGGGCGGAGGTGGGGCTCAAAAGCGGTTGGCAGAAGCAATAACGGACAATATCAAGGCAATGCCCGCCCCGAGATGCATTCGTGAAATGACTCTCTTCCTTTTTCGATGCTCATTTCACCCTTTCGACTCCGCTTCGAACCCCTCTTCCAGATGACCGCGAAAGTCTTTCATGCGGAACACCAGCTCACGAAATCATACGGTACACGTGCTGTACGACGGACACCAACTTGGCAGAGCTTATTGGGGAAACAACAGAAAAGATGGGTTGTTGGTCGGCCACTGAGGAAATAAAAGGCGGTGGCCATTGAAGGTCGAAAGCATCCGACATAACCCTCCACCGAGGTTACGGGAGCCCCGATCGTCCCGGCATTCCAAGGAAGGATCGCGGGTCCGAGAAAAGTTGAAGAGGGCTTGGTGCTTGGGCCCTTGGGTATCTACGCTAAAAGCACTACAGTAGCGTATCCCCCAAACTTAGCACCTTACGGGGTCAAGACTTAAGCGCTTGGGGGTTTTCTATTTGTACACAGGGTGCCTAATAACTTCCCCAGCAGGGAGGGGAGCGTCATCTCGGTAGGCGGCACGACGTCAAAGTCCGTCCTCCAATCCCTTCAGAGGAGGTAGCTACCTACATCCGAGGTACATACCACTCCGGTCCTCGAAGTACTAATTCACTTACACGTAATAATGGTCCCCCGGAATGAGGACCAGCACAGGCGCCCGCCACACAACCAGCGCTTACTCTCCGTTCAATCCACCGCCTCCAAACATTCCATCATCTCGCACTCATCATCCTTTGAGGCTGACGATGAACGATCCACGTCGTCCGAATCACGCATAATGAGTCCGAGGGGCAGCATCGACAGCAGCGGTCCCGTGAGGCGCTACCCGGGTGAAGATATCAGACCGACAAGCAGTAAAGAGCTGGCCGGGTGGTATATGTACGCCTTCGCTGCGGAAACATATGTCATATGTGGTACGTTTTCTCGTCGAGCCTCTCCATCCATTGGTGGATGCTAGTTGAACGGTGCATGCTAATGAACCAATAGCTATCTGTAAGTGATCCTCCGTCGGAAATGTCAGACACCATGCTCGGCTTCCCCTCGTCCGATCCCGACATGATATCGTCTATCAGAATATCCATCTGCGTGCCTGACTCACACATTGCGGACAGCCTCCTTCATTCCGATCTTGCTAGAGAGCTTGGCGAGGGAGAATGGCGTCCTCCTATCCGACCATACGACACCCTGCGGCGACAGTACCAGGAAAAAGAAAGGCTCGCATGACGAGGGACAATGCGTCGTCACGGTGCTAGGCATTGAGATCAACACGGCCAGCTTTGCCATGTATACCTTCAGTATCAGTGTTCTGCTCCAGGCCCTGCTGGTGGTTAGTATAAGCTGTGCAGCCGACCACGGCAACTACCGAAAGCGCCTACTCTTGACCTTCGCATGGACGGGAAGCTTCTGCGTGATGGCCTTCATAATTGTCTTCAAAGACATATATATCCTTGGCGGGCTGTTGACGATCGTGTCCAACACCGCATTCGGCGCCTCGTTCGTGTTGCTGAACTCTTTCCTCCCCCTGCTCGTACGCCATCATCCGGAAGTCAAGGCGTCGACGGCGGGCGCTGTGGCGGCGAGCGAGATCCAAGGAAACGGCGGGGGTTCCGAGCCGCTGGAAGAGCCGTCGACACGGCCAAAGCCCCAACGGAGCGGCCCGGACACGACCCTGTTGCCGCCCGCTGACGAAGATGCGGAATCGCTGGGCTTGCGGCGTCTGCCTACCCACGAAGAGCTGACCTCCATTGAACTTCAGCTGTCGACCCGAATCTCGGCCAAGGGCATAGGAGTCGGATACGGGGCTGCGCTCTTCGTCCAATGCGTATCTATCATGATGCTGGTGGCGATGGGTAGTTCGACGTGGTCACAGCGCGTCGTGCTCTTCTTCATCGGGGCATGGTGGACGGTATTCACGATACCCGCAGCCCTATGGCTGAGGCCGAGACCTGGACCGCCTCTTTCACACGAGGGCGGGCAAGGAGCACGAGCGTGGATATCCTACATCACCTACTCCTGGAAGAACCTATTCCGGACCATTAAACTAGCAGGTCGCTTGGTTGACATTTGCCTCTTTCTCGCTAGCTGGTTCCTAATATCAGATGCTGTCGCGACGACCTCCTCGACCGCTATCCTCTTCGCCAAGACCCAGTTGGGTATGAAGCCGTGGGCTCTGGGGATGATCAACGTCATATCCACGTCGACTGGCGTCATGGGTGCTTTCAGCTGGTCCTTCATTTCGAGGCATTTCAAGCTGAAGCCCCATCAGACCATTTTGGGCATCATTGCCGTTTTCGAGATCATTCCCATGTATGGTCTTCTCGGGTACCTGCCCTTCGTGCAGCGGTGGGAGGTTATCGGTCTGCAGCAACCGTGGGAGATGTACCCCTTGGCTGCGGTGTACGGGTTTGTCCTCGGTGGTTTAGGCTCGTACTGCCGATCGCTGTACGGCGAGCTCGTCCCTCCCGGTTCCGAGGCCGCGTTCTACGCGCTATATGCCATCACGGACAAGGGGTCCAGCGTTTTCGGGCCCACCATTGTTGGTGCCATCATAGACGCCTCCGGCGAAATCCGACCGGCCTTTTGGTTCTTAGCGGCCCTGGTCGGCCTACCGGCGCCTATTATCTATTTCATTAGTGTCGAGCGAGGCAAGTTCGAGGGTGAGAGGCTTGCTGAAGTTATCGAAGGCTTCAAGGGCCGCGAGAATGTTGGGATCGAGGAGCCTCAGGACGCAGCCGAAAGCCAGGGTATGCTTGCGGCATACGACGGAGACGACGAGGATAATATGGAGCGGCATGAAAGGAGGTAGCGATGAGGATTGGAATATAAGGGTCACATGTCCGGCTTAATGCGTTTTGCGGTTCAGCGATGGCGTTGGTTCCGCCCATGAGAAGCTTCCCTCCTCGAAGCGTCTATGGCCGGGAACTACGGTACAAACAATACATATGCCAGTGCATTGAATGCTATCGAGCAGAAATAACCAACAGTCATGGCCGGTTGAGCATGGCTTATTGATTCTGCGGAAGATAAACCTCGCTCGATGGGTTGCAGTGACAGCGGGGGATATAGTTCAAGGTGCTTAAACCCAATGGCATGCAACGTCACCAACAAGTGTTGGTCAGTTATATTTAGCAGGTGACGAAAGCTCTCTCTACAGGCGTTCGCGTTCCTGCCTGAGCACACCCCAGCATCGTGCAAGAATTCCACAGCCAGCGACACAGGGGGTTGACGTGCCGCATCGTGAGCCGAACGAGTCAAGGAAGGATCACGGCTTCGAAAAGCGAGGGCCACAATCGGCAGCACCAACATCACCGCTGTTGGTCGTATCGCGCATACGGCACGCAGCTCCCTTCCTGCTGGGCCCCTACCTTGCCAAATATGGCATGGGATCCCCTAAAATAGCTTGGGGGTGGAGATTATGCACTTCCAGGGGTTAAGTGCACAACGGACTTCTCGACTATTTTCCGAATTACAGCCAATTATCGTCCGTTCTCGGTATGGCCTCTACCTCCTTTTAGCGGGCCCGGCTTGACGCGACTCCCCGTCAGCCAGTGTAATCGCCAGCAATACGCAAGTCTGATCACGCCCGGGGTATCGTGTAGCAGTTCGTCTTTCATCTGGCCGCTTATTCTGGTGGCATCTTATGAGCTCTTCATCTTCAGCAGGAGTATCCATCTTATCCGTGATTTAACAGCCCTTTACTTAGACGTGCGTTGGCTAATGTATTAGGCACTTATTAGTACGCGGCTAGGGCTTACTTACATACCTGAATTCAGGTACTACGTTCTCTGTCGCGTGGTATGTACCTAGCCGGTAACCCAAATAGGTGCTGGGAATTGGGGCAAGAACGCGCCAAGAAGCCAGTCTCTGTGCCCCCATCCGCCGCCCCCGCCACCTTTTTCCAAAGCTTACCCTGACCTTCTTTCTCATCGTCGTGCTAATCCAAGAACCGTGTCGCAACATAAACGACGACCGCATCAATATCATTGGTCCCGACTGCATGCTTCCCCCGAGCTCTATAGACCTGCTTTTAACATAAGTAACCCACCTAGGCTGGGTTTGCTGGCTGACGCCCAAAGAATATCGATTGCGACAGCCCCAGCTCTAAGCAGGAAACAGTTTCCCTTTTCCCCCGTTTGGGCAATCAGATCTCTCTCTTCGCCCGATATCATCAAACTATCGCGTCGATCGCCATTGGCCTTAACCTTCATCATCCGGTTTATCCTTCATCACCCGGAGAGACACATCGCGGCCCTATCGCAAGGATGGCGACCGCGCGCAAGCGACCTCGGCCCGACGTCGAGGAGACCCAAGCGGAATGCCCCTTCACTGTCGTCCATCCCGATCCGAACGAGAAGCAGAAGAAGGCGAAGCGGAGAAGGCAAGAGTCCGAGGGACAGACGCCCCCGCCAAAAGTCCTGTTACAGCCCTCTCCCTTTTCGCCTATGGGTAAATTTAAAGACCCTAACAACACCTTAGATCGCCACTACCAGGTTCAACCTTTCCAGAAATGGGTGGACATGACGCGGTACAACAGCTTCGTCCGTATGTGCAGCCACTCCTTCGCAGCTTAACCGTGCATTCTAACCGCGTCGCCCTAGTCAACGGCGTGAAATATTACAGCGAAGGCTTCATCTTCGTCGCCAACAGCTCGACCATAGAGCGGCAAAAGAATCCCAACGAGGCCCTCCAACCCAGAAAGAAGTCGGACGACGATTGGGTAGCCCGGATCCTCGAGATCCGGGCGAGCGATGAGCACCACGTCTACGCTAGGGTGTACTGGATGTACTGGCCCGACGAGCTACCGGCCGGGACGCAGGAGGGAAGGAGGACGATCCAGGGACGGCAGTCATACCACGGCCAAAACGAGCTGATCGCTTCGAATCACAGTAAGCTTGCGTACCTCGTCGGCCTATTTCCGATTCTCGATGGTGGTAAGACTAATCGATCTTAGTGGATGTTATCAACGTGGTCAGTGTCACGGCAGCCGCCACGGTTAACCAGTGGGACGAGACGAACGAGGACGAGGTTCAGCCCGCCCTCTACTGGCGACAAGCGTTCGACGTCCGTAGCATGGAACTCTCGGTGAGTCGGGGAAGGGGGAATGCGACGCCTCGGTCAATATCATTGTTTCTTTGCAGCTAACGGGCGCCTAGTCTGCCGAGCCGCGCTGCAGATGCAACCGCCCCGAGAACCCGGACAAGAGACTAATCGGCTGCACAAACGGCGAATGCAAGAAGTGGCTGCATGATGACTGCCTCGTCCACGAAGCCTTGCTGAACACCTACAGGCGACTCGGCACCGACAAACCCCACAATCCGACACCCGTCAAGGAAGAGCAGGAGAACGGCGAAGAACCCAAGCGGCCTCTTAGTCCGAGCGAGTCTGGCGCCGCGCAGACTGCCCAACAGTCGATCGACGTCAAGCCCGAGGACCAGCGGGCCACGATCAGGCTTGGCGACGTCGAGAAGAACGGCTCCACCGTCAAGACCGAGGAATCTATGACGGTCGCCGTCGCGTCGGGCACGGAGGCGAAGAAGAGGGGACGCCCTCGCAAGTCGGAACCCAGCGACCCGGGCACGGCCAAGCCGTACGAAGGACTCTTCGAGGCTTTCGTCATGAACGACATCAACCCTCCCACACTTGAGATCAAGGATCGCCGCGAGAACGTCCCGGGGGGTGAGAAAAGATGGATGGAGAGGATCAACTGCCTCGTGTGCGGACACCAGATTCACTAGCGACGACGGAGGACACGGCAAGAAGGCAGGAAAGAACAGCCCAAGCAAGAGCAAGCGAAGAGCAAGCGACACGGGAGAAAGCTGCGGCGGAGTCGGCATACTTCCATGGCTGGCCCTTCTTAAGCCGAATGTACTACATGTGCCGAACCCACCGGAGGGTCTGCAAGAAGTTCCTAGGGTCCCAAGGCCCTCACATGCAAAACCAGCTGCAACATTTTCGCGTTTCAAGGCCTGCCAATTGCGGCGCATCTCTCACCCCTTATTGCAGAGATATTGCCATAACATCAGTGCCTACTCCGGCCACACCATTATCTTATCATTACCGTCTGTGCTCTTCTTCAACGGCGTATATATTCTATCCGGGTCATTGCCTTTTGGATTCTCTATGTGGGTCCGCGGATTCTCTCGTAGTAGGCGTTTAGGAGAAAAATTTTCTGCATTCACCTGTTCCGAGCCGGAAGAGGGCGATTGCCAGTTTCCATTCATCATGATGATGACTTCTTTCTTCGCTTCTTAATCCGGTGGGAAGAAGAAATGACGATGAGAGGAAAGGGGCTAATCCTTCTCAGTCTTCCGTCTAAGATGATTGCTGACGTATGTTCCACTAACCAAGAGAGCAACTTGGTTGGAAAGTGAGCAGTAAGTCGTGGGAGGACGGCAGGGGAGAGAGGAAGCCGCCTCACTGGACGGCTTCTAAGAGCCCAATTGGGGGTGGACGGGTGAGAGGATGGGGGTGGGCAAAAGGGAGAATTCTGGAACAAGAGAACAGCTCTATGACTCCGTACTTTCTCTGGTTGGGTGCTTAACCTGAGGGTGGGGGCGGTTATCACTCTGGTTGCTTGTATATATGTAGTGGTCTATGTGGTCAATATACTTTGTCTGGATTCCCTTGTATTCGTGTCTGATCCGATCCGGGATTTTGGGGAAATAAATAAGAAGAAGTAAAGAGGGATGTTAAATACGGCTTCGGGACGAGCTGCGCAAGGTTATGTAGGTAGGTATGGTAAGAGCTCTTTATTGCATATGCCCTCCGATACCTGAAAGCCCACCAACCCCACCACAAGTCACCCAAGCTAAGACTAACTTCCCCCCCCCTCCAAGTTCAACCTTCATGCCCAGCTATCCCACACTTCTTCATACACGACTTCCGGCTAACGACTCTCACGACTACGACTGCTAGAGGAACCGGATTCCACAGAGGGCACGCAGACAAATACGCACATCGCTATGGCGTCCGCCGACCCCTTTGACTCGGCTCTGTAAGCATCACCCGGTCACTCACTTGCCCGTCCATCCCCCTCCCGCTTAAACCTATATCACATGCTCTACACGATCCTCAACACCCAAACAGACATGTCCTCCTCGCCTCCCTACCTGTCTGTCCACGGCACGCTACCTGCTCCTCCCCGGCAGAGGCATAATAGCGTCGAGCTCTCCCAGCTAACCACATGCACACAGCGACCTCCTCCGCCGCCTGAACCCGAAGCACACGACAGCGCACCTCAACAGCCTCATCAGCCTGGCGCCGGACCTGACAGAGGACCTGCTGTCGTCGGTGGACCAGCCGCTCGCCGTGCGCCGCTGCCGCCAGACCGGCCGCGACTACCTGCTCTGCGACTACAACCGCGACGGCGACAGCTACCGCTCGCCCTGGAGCAACGAGTTCGACCCGCCGCTCGGCAGCGGCGGCGGTGGCGGTAGTGGCGGGGACGGCGCCGGCGACGCCAACGGGGGCGACGACGCCGCCGCCGCGGGCGCCCCCAGCGACAGGGTCCGCCGCATGGAGGTCCGCGCCAACGAGGCCTTCGACGTCTACCGCGAGCTGTACTACGAAGGCGGCGTGAGCAGCGTGTATTTCTGGAATCTGGACGACGGCTTTGCTGGCGTGGTGTTGTTGAAGAAGGGTGAGTTTGGGTTTCTACGCCCTTTCTTGCTTATGATTTTTTTGCTTTGATCGCCGTTCTTTGGAGGGGACACCTCTTCGGGCCTTGCCGAGCGGAAGTGGGCGTTGGCTGGGGTATCTGAACCCTGCTTCATGATTCACATATCCCCCCCGATTTTGCAGTGGGGATGAGCGTGCGGATGGTGCTGCCACGCCGGTCAGCTGTCCATGCTATTTCTGTCCTGCCTCGACAGACACTTCGGTCAGATTACGCTATTTCCGAGACACAGCATCTACGATCAAGGAAGTAGTGTCCTTGTGTACAGATCTCTGGTCTTTGGTCTCGCATCTGAGACCACAGTACTCGCTTTTATGTGGGACGATAGCGATTCAGAGGCTTTGACTTACGGGACACTGCTGCGTCCGGTCACCTAACCTCTACTCCTGGGGAGACTGCTCTGTCCATTCGCCTGTTTACAGATATATTATGTACTGACGACAAAACCAGTAGCCACGCCTGGTACGGCCAGCGAGGGGACCTGGGACTCGATCCACGTGTTCGAAGCCATCGACCGGGCGCGGTTCACGCAGTACAACCTAACCTCGACGGTGATCCTGTCGCTGGCCAACACGGGCGGATCCGACTCCGCACTAGGCGAGATGGACCTGTCCGGCAATATGACGCGGCAGATCGAGATGGAGCTCCCCGCGGAGACCGAGGAGCAGCAGATCGCCAACATCGGCCGGCTCGTCGAGGACATGGAGCTCAAGATGCGCAACCTGCTGCAGGAGGTCTACTTCGGCAAGGCCAAGGACGTCGTCGGCGACCTGCGCTCTCTCGGCAACCTCAGCGAGGCCGGGCGTGACAGGGAGGCGCAACGCGAGCTCATTGGGAGTATGAGGAGATGAAGTGGGATATGATGAGATGGAGCGAATAGGATGATGCCGATATCGATCAGGTTCCCCCGGTTCTTCCTCGTCAGCTTGCCCGCCCGCGAGATACCTCGAATTCGGGGGCCGGACATAGAAGGAGGTACTCTCAGAAAAAAAGGAAGGAAGGTGAACCCGATTCAGCGCGAAATAGAGGAGGAAAAGACAGTATCGCCTTCCTAGGCAAGAAAGGCTAAGGGACGATCGGGCAACACGGAACTCAGGAGCAGATCTGGCAGTAGCTCGGGAGATGAAAAAGAACCGCACATAAATTTAACTGCCGATGGGGCGCGAGTCTCAGATCCGGGGAACGCGGCGGCGTCTCCGATAAATGTCTCCGTGTCACCTTGGCTCATGGGGGAAGGCGGACACTGAGAGGCGTGCGTGTCTCGTGTTTCCCGAGATCTGCGAGTGCAATACGAGAGATGAATGTAGAGCTGACCAACAACCTAGTTATCTTGTCTCCTTTTCCATATAGGAAAGGCGAGCGAGCAAGGTTTGTTTGGTACCTCTCATTATTCGCTGTTTCGCCCCTTCTCCCGCGTCGTTAATAGCCCCCTCCTCGCATAAAGTGGAGAGATGCCGTGTTCGTTGTCAGGTTCCCTCTCTAGCTGCCCAGTAGGTATGCATATATTGACTCTAAACTTGCCTCCGGTTCTCTAAGTGCCGTGTCTAGGCTCATGCTATGGCCTTGATTTTCTAGGCCAAAGCAACACGTAGGAGCCAATCGGTCTCGGCCGTAGGATTCACCTAGTAAACTGGCCCACAGGACCGCATAATCCAGATGGCGAGGGTTGGCGAGTCATTTCTGCAGCCCGGAGGAGCCCATTAGCTCAGCTGATTCGGATATCCCAATAGTCCTTCCCGTTAGGCGCCTGTTCCCTGACGATAGTCTCGCTGTCGCCGCAGCTATATGCCGGTTGGGAACCGGGGATGGCCGCATTCATCGGATAACCCGGACAAGGAATATCCTTAGAGCTAGGCGCTGGCTGTCGGTTCAAGTAAGGGGCTATAGAGAGAATGGTGTTAAAGCCGTAGTTCGGTTAGGAGCAGTGACCAGATCACAGGACGATTAATAGCTAATGGCATACGCATAAAACAAATATGCGGCCCGTGCTACCTCTGGTATATTTTTATTTACATGTATAAATAACATTTGCTATGAGCTTTATCTGCTGTCATCCTATGTGATTTTTTTTAAAAATACGAACCCAACTATATCCAGCTCGCCCGCCGTGGAAAACAACATTTGGTCCTACTTGGTGCGGCCGGCCTCAGTAGTTTAAAGAACATGTTCTAGGTTAAATACTAGTTATTGGGTGCTTTGCAGGTATACTAACCTGGTAGTTATATTTAAGAACTCATAGTTTCCAGCCACAGTGTGGGGCTTCACACCTTTCGGCGCTATTCAGATTCGATGTTATAGGAGGACTATAATCCTCCGTTTATAGTATGCGTTTTTGTTGGTAGCGATCCGTCATGTGACTCGGCCCTTTCACAGGGATCCTTTTGGCGAACTCGAACGCCTCTCGCTCGAGGCACCTCCTCAAGGGTGCCGATCTGACTGATGCAGTTGTCCTGGGAACATTTTGTTCGCGCAAGTCGGGCGAGAGAAAATTCGAGTATGACATAGCGAAAATACCTCTCTACTCGGGAGTTTACTCCCAGGGACTCGTCGAGTCACATGTCAGCAGGGTGAGTAGGCAGGCGTATAGCCGTGAGCATGGCACGGCCCATATATAGCAGGCGTTAATGTTAATGCTGAATCTCATTGGTTGTAAACAAGCACTAGTCGTTCAACGGGAAGGCTTGCCGATTGACGCAGGGTCTTTGTCCAAGGAATATGATAAGTCATATATATATAATATATATATATACGCGCGAGTAGGTTCGGCGTCCCGACCTTGACTAACAACTTGACATGAGCAAACGGAGTGGCGCTGGGCTTTCGCGAATCGAGGTGGCGCATTATATGAGGCTAGCACTTGCCTGAAGTAATCACGGCAGTTCACTTGGACCTACGGCGTGCCGCCGTTGCATCGCAATTGCATAGTTACCAGTATCGTCCAATGGCACATCTAGTTACATATAAATGTGCGCTCCTGCAACACATAACTTTCAGTTTGCACAAACCCTTGCAAGCGAATCACGTTGTGCCCGTCTCCCACCAGAGACATGAAAATAGTCCCTAAGTAAAGACGAGCGCGTCCCTCCGTTGCTGCGTAACTAAAACATAAAATGCCGATTTTCCTAGAGTGTCACAGGCCATCTCAGGCTTGAAAGAGCATGACCCAATAGCCAAGGGGTGGGCGGCAGGACATGGTTTAACACACTACATACTACTAGGATAGGGGCACGGACAGAACACACTACTACTACCTCGTCAGGCGAAGGTGACCATGTTAAAGCCGCCCCAGGCACTATATAGCAACGCCAACTTATGATGATACCCCCTACCCCCCGGAAAGATACCCTACGTACACACGCGATGATTTTACCCTCTCCCTATGGACGGCACGTTGGCATGGACACAGGACGGACGAAACCAGAGAGTGCCATGCCCAGGTGCATGTACCTACGCTGACGCCGTTGGGGTTCTGAGCGCACTTGCAACATGGCTCCCGGCCTCTGCCCAATTCGAGAGCGTGAATGTTACATCGCCCCTCTCGGTCGTACGCCCGCCTTACCTTCGCCCATCCCCTAACGTGAAAGCCCACCCTAACCCGCGACCGGGAATTGGAGAATAAAGACGCGTCACATGAACCCAATAGATCAAGGTATAGTCTAAGGATAAAGGACCGTCCACAACTCGTCGAACGCCGAGCCAAGCTGCACTGGAGGGCGCGTCGTCGTAACTGGCAAGGCTCAGCAGTAGCTTTCGACCCCGGCTGACGCTGGCAGACGGCACATTCGCGCGGCCCTTCGAGGCCTCTCGGTGACAGCTGAGGGCATTACGTAACATATGTGACTAATATCACATAGGACGCGGCCGAATCGGCTAGTCAGCGCCCGTTTCGTGCCACGAGAAGAGCCGTTAGGTAGGGATATAAGAAACAAACTAAAAGGGTACGTATCGGACTTTTGAAGAGGTATTGAAAACGGCTCACAACCGGGGCCTCTATTTGAACAAGGCATAATATAGGACAGGATCCATATATGTTCGCTTCGATGTGGCACATCTGTCATTCATCGGCACACACTTATACCTGGTTGTGCCATATTTGCCGCCGGTACGGTAGACGGAATCAATCCTATTCGTCCTTGGCAGCTACCGAAATGTCTCGAGCGTCGTTCATTCTCGGGGAGTCACATTCTTCGCACCGCTAGTGAGCTGTGTGTATCGGTAAGAATTAGTAGGGAGTCGCGCAATGCGAAAACGAATCCTCTAATGACACGATGAAACCGTGCCACGTCCCCTAGAGAGGGAAGTCGGATGGAAACTCCTCACCCCTCGGAGCTCCACGTATTTACCATGTGACAGTAGTAGCTGGTGAACCTCTCTTGCGTTGTGACGGACCTCTAGGGGTTTCAGGGCCTCTTAGACGAAGATAGAGCTTGTAAAGGCAGCACTACGTTGACCGGTTGACCTGGCATGCTGCTTCTGGTTCCTGGGTGACGACTTGGATGAATATCGAGCTCCGGTTCTGTGGGGGCATTCCTGCAGACGCCAACAACCAAACAGGACCACGTCGACCGCGGTGGAAATTGTCCGAGATGAGCGAACCGCACGGACGGCAAGTGCAATTCTAGTTTGATAAAGCGGTCGGCCCTGCCAGGTAACGCTTGGCCTAAGTCAGCTCTTGCAGCTGAACCCGAAATAGGGCTACCAAACCTCGCCTGGCGCCTTGGTAGCTGAACGCCACTAACGCCGGAAGCTAGGGGGGGGGGGGGGGCATGGCCCCCGCAATG
>QJNS01000319.1:66000-76007 GCA_004154925.1 Monosporascus cannonballus | reverse complement strand
CCCCCCCCCCCCCCCCCCCCCCCCCCCCCCCCCCCCCCCCCCCCCCCCCCCCCCCCCCCCCCCCCCCCCCCCCCCCCCCCCCCCGCGAGGCCGACCTCGCCGGCCTGAAGGAGAGGTTCCCCCACCTCGGCCGCGAGCAGGCGGAGCGCGCTCGCTCGATTGACCCCTATCCCCTTGAAGCCCGTCAGGCGTCGCACTACGCGAGACTTAGGCGACGGCTCGTCGAACTAGAGCTAACAGTGACACGCACGGCAGTATAGTACGCGATGTGTGTGCGAGAAGTCTTGCTGCGACTAAGAGGGCTGCTAGTGAATTCAATTAGGACGCCCTAGGAGTTCCGAGAGATATCCCCATTCCCTGCGAATATCACCGGAATACTCATCCAGGCTGTAAATGGCCTTTATTCTATAATTCGTTTGCTGCGCACATGAAAATCGACAACTCTTGAAGGAGACGTCAACAAGGATACCCAAACCCGAAATCAGCAGGAATATGCATAATTTACAGTCAGCAACACACTCCTAGCGATTAATTATATGTAATGTGAAATGAAATCGTCCCATCAGTCTCTGACTGTTATCTGATAGTATCGAGGCCCCGATCAGATAAGTACGCATAGCATAGCCGGTCTGGTAGAAGGTTACGATACACACGCTGTGTATGAATGGCACTGGGTAACGAATTTCGACTGGAATTAGTCGGCAGGGATGGCACCAATACGTTGTACAAGCCGGACCGTACAACTCAGTAACCTTCCAATCGGCGCCCAGGAACCGATCACTCCAAGACAATAAAATGAGCACGCGTTCCCGCAGTTACAAACGCCACAACGCCCCAATAACCGAAAATTCCAGCCTCCTGAGATCCGCAACTCGCGCAAACCAAATGGCGTCGATATATATATATATATATACATTACATCTACACTACAGTTCATCACGACCCCGCATCCTCCTCGCTCGGCGGCCTCTGCAGACTCCACCTCACCGAGCCGGGGCGGAGCTGCCCTACCTCCATGGACACCGGGACGCAGTTCCAGCCGCAGCCCCTCCTGAGGAACGGGACGAAGCTCTCGCGCTCGTCCCTGCTCAGGGCGTCCACGACGATCGCGCTGGACTTCGACAGGGCCGCCGTGCGGGTCACGTGCCACCACTCGATCCACGCGGCCGTGGGTGCCATAACGCTGCGCTTGCAGACCGAGCACGGCACCTCTCCAGCGTTCGCATTGTCCTCGCCTTGCGTGACGAGCTGGTTGAGGACCCTGGCGAATTGCGGGGGCGCGTGTGTTGGGAGGTACGATGGTAGATCCTGGAGTTGTCCGCTCCGCGAGCACGCTTTTAGTGCTAGCTCGAATAGTGAAGGGACACGACCCGCTGAGCTGCTGGAGCCTGTTGCCTGATCCCGCGGGTCCCGAAGAGGTGCCGGCGTTGACTTCAGATCCTCCGTTTGGACGATAACATGGGAGAGCTGATCGGATGCCGGCCGAGTCGTTTCTCGTGTGGGCAACTTGAACTGGGATAGGACCATTCCGCGGCTGTCGCTATATTCTACGGGCGACCTAGCCACTGCACGTATTTGCCATCTGCGACGATCAGGATCTTGAACTTGGGACTTCTTAGCATCGCTTCTTGGTCCCTCTTTTTCATCGTACCAAGCTCTAAATATCCAACCATTCGGCCACACTGCTTCGTGGAACGTCCTAACGCCTGCGTGATACTCATCCAAGATAGCTTTGGGTTGAGGTAAGGGAGACGGGGTCTTCTCTGGGATGCAGAACGGATTGGGATGAACGCTCAAGTTCGTCAGGTTCCCGGGATTTTGGAGGAGGTCGAGCAGTTCTCCAGGCAGATACTGCAGCCGGTTCAGAGACACATTCAAATCTGTTAAGTTCCTCAGGTTCCCAATGCAAGGAGGTAACTCGGTGATCTGAGTATTTCGGAGGCTGAGGACTGTCAAGAACTCCAAATTGAAAATGGCACCAGGAGCTCGTGGAAGGGGATTGCTAGCCAAGTACAACTTGAGGGCAGGATCTCTCTGCTCGAATGGGACATCTTCTGCAACCAGCGGGATACAGGTGAACTCGGATAGCCGAGAGATGGTCTCATTCGACAACTCCTCAAGATTCAGACCCCTGCCCGCCGTTAGTCCTCTAAGACAGACGGAGACCGTGCGCAATCCCCATTGCAGATTTATTCTAAGCCTGTGGGACACTTACGACAGGTCTATGTCTTCACTTCCAGAGTCTATAGCTTCTTCAATTTTCCGGCGCGCGAGCTCTTCGGCTTGCGACAGTAAGGTCACCCTAGCAGGGGCGTGCCTCAGCTGGGGCAACCGGGGTTCGGTCGAGAGCTCAGGTTCTATGATGGTATCCTCGTCTTCGGTGAAGCCATCGCTACCCATCCAGACGCCAGAGTCGAATTGCCGTTGAAATGTTCTCTGAACCTTCTTAGGCAATGGTCTCTGCTCCTCACCGAACGCGGAATCGGAGGACGACGCGGGGTGCTGCTGATACCAGGAGCCAACATATCGTTTTTTCCTGTGCCTTCCATGGATGTAATTCTCTACATGAGGGTCGTCATCGCTAGAGAACACGGCGGGGTCGCTCGAGGTAGCGAATTGGGGGGGCGGCGGCGCATCCGCTGGATCGCGGGCACGCTTGCGCGTGTTATTAAAGGATTGGGTTTCGGAGTTCCATGTGACAGTTGGTAAACGGGGGAGGGTCGGTTCCTCGGACATTTTCAGAAGGTCAAAATGGTGGAATGCGAGAATACCAAGAAATAGCTTTAAAAGGGGGGAGGGGGAGGCAAAAGGACGAGAGAGGATGCGGAAGCGCGACTGGGAGGTGGTGATGGGTGGTGGGTGGTAGGTAGCTTAGTTGTTGCGTCAGTGCACGCGACCCTCGCGACCTGATCTGATGGTGGGAGAAGAGCACCTGGAAGGGCGCGAAGAATCTCCACCCCAAGCCCGCATCTTCCGTCACTGGGTCCCCACTTGCCCTAAGAGGAAATAAGCTACCCGCCGCATTGGTCCGTCCTTCTGGGCTGGGGATCCCGATTCTTGGAGGTATGCAGCGTATATTTCAGTGACACGAGTCGGGATTCTAAGCCCTCTTGAACCTGAGAAGCGGATGTGTGGCATTATGTAGTCGGAGGCCAGGCCAACGACGGTCAAATGGATAATCTCAATAAAAACGCTCGATGCTCTCGACGGAACAGGTTTTGCTTCCCATCGAGTCGTTTGATCGTGCTGGACTAGATGCATGTCGCTGCCTATCCTTTCCGATAGTGCCATCTTCTCTTGGAAAAGCTTCGAGCTGGTCAGCATGGCCATGCAGTCTTAATCCCAGTCGTCGTCATCGTCGTCCACTGCCGTTGCATGCCCCAGGTTCCCACTCTTAATGCCTTTTCCCATCAGTGCCTCTTCCTTCGCGTCCTCGGCATCCCTTTTCCTCTTCACTACTCTCATATCCTTCGCGTCCACCGCTCCAACCTCAACCAGGAGGTCGTCCACTTGAAGCATGCTTGTGCGCGCACCGCCTAGGGCGGCGAGCGTCACGATTTGCTTCACAATGTCGCCGTTCCTGTACACAAGGATCGTTGGGCAGTTCCGGTCCGGGTAGTTTTCGATAGCCTTGTCCGCGCGGATTTCGCAGAACTTGATGTCACCATATTCTTTCGCGGCTTGGCGCCACAGGTCAGATAGCACCCTAGATTCGACGTTGGTTCCCAATGACGCAGTGAGATGGACAAACACGGTGCCGTTATGCGACGCTTCCGTGACTTCTCTCGAATACTCTGGCTTCGATATCGGGTAAACGGTGCCGTGTATTGACTTCTTGGTCAGGTTGTTCAGCTCCTGCATGCGCTTCTGTCGATATTGCTCCAGAAAAGCCTCATCTTCTTCATCTTCAAGCTCGTCTAACTCATCAAGCTCCTTCCCTTCTAATCTGTTCTCGTGCGCTATCCGTCGACCTTCCAAGATGGCCTCCTCGATCATAGGGGTCGGGGACGGGGGCTTCTCGGGTATGACCCCATGCTTCCGCAGAATATCGTTCCTGCGCTCATATTAATACATAATACCTAGCACGATTTCTATTTGGATACGTACCACTCAGTATCCGCATTCGGGTCGTCTATTGGGACAGCGATGCGCTGTTCTGTGGGTGCTGCCATGGCCTTTAATATGTGTAGAACTTGGCCGCGCGGTTTTGTCTTAGCTGAAGAGGGAGAGCCTCGAGTTGCAGTGATGGTTTGTGTACCTAGTTAGATACACGATGACGCTTCAGATACACTAAATGAGACGAATCGGAGATAAGCTAGCAGTTAACGTCCTTCAGTCAAGACATTCCTTCCCTGTACATTCAGGCGGCGTGATATTGGCCGAAGATGGGGGGTTGCTGCCTCATGCAGCTACAACTAATCCCTGCATGGGGATAGCGGAAATATTCCATAGGCTCATTATCACTCCTTTACCCCGCCTTCCCATCAAGGCCCTCACTAATATGCACATAGCAGAATTAATTGCATTGAGCAATATGGTCTGTGCACAAGAGAAGCCCTAGCGCTAGACCTAAAAAGGCTGCCACGAAAAAAGGTTCCAGTAGGCGCCATTTGCTACGGCGAAGCCAGCTAGCGAGAAATCCGGACTTTTGCCTCCACCCCAGCAATTTCCTGAGAACTTTTGGAATCTAAAGCCCACAGGCCTGACCTCTCTCTTCCCCTCACAATACCCAACACCACGCGCAAATCTGCACTTCAACATCTCCAGATTTCGTCCAACGCCGTAACGGTCATCAGTCAATAGATCAAGTCCTTAATTTCGACAATCAGACAAAATGGTGAGTCGAAATTGATTTCTCTCGTGAATGCACGACGCCTCGGCCACATCGATGAAGCAAGATCCATCGCCTTCAGCCGTTTTGATTATCAATCAGCAGCCAACCATATCGAGATCCGGAAAGAAGGCAAACCCGGAATGGATGGAACGTTAATGAGACGCCCTACCCGATCTTGTCGACTGCGCGGAGATTGGTTTATTCTACAGCTTGGACGATGTCGGAATGGGGATTTGGATTTCTGGGGTCTCTAAAAAATTTACCTGGGACTGTTATGCTGACGAAATTTCCCGATAGGTTCTCGCCGTTGATCTGCTCAACCCCAGCCCGGCTGCCGAGGCCAAGAAGCACAAGCTCAAGGTACGTTTGCCATGCTTCCGTTCCGTTGCCGATATATATATATATAGATTCTAATGAGTATCCCTTCGTAGACCCTGGTGCCTGCTCCCCGATCTTTTTTCATGGACGTCAAGTGCCCCGGCTGCTTCACCATCACCACCGTCTTCTCGCACGCCCAGACCGTCGTCATCTGCCAGGGTTGCACCACCGTCCTGTGTCAACCTACCGGTGGTAAGGCCAGATTAACCGAGGGCTGCTCCTTCCGGAGGAAGTAGAGGATTACCTTTACTGGTTTTCTTCGTTATTTGGGCGTTGGCCACGACATCATGGTACGGCTCGGATATCTGCAAAGCGCACTCAAGATGGCAGGGGCACATTAGAGAAAATGGGGCGCCACTTGTCTATTCGGACATAACTCGACATCCTACCGACATCTACGTCACCGCAGATAGACGACGGATACCTAAAAGATCCTCAATACAAAAGGGGCGTTTGGGGTCCTGATATCCTGCATCATCGTTTCGGCGAATGGTTTTTTTCCTTTCCGTTTGCTTCTATGTGTGTCACGAAGCCATTGATGATCGATTTTCAGAAATGGCGCGGATGGTCTACTGTTACATGGGTGGACAGCTGGAAATGGCTTTCCGCATGAGCATCTCGTGGGTTTATGCCGCTGGGTAGGACCTACGTGAAGGCGAGGACGTGGAACGCTGGTTGAGGATCGCTAAATACTCAAGTGCAGTGGCCGTTTTCTATCACTGCTAGGCGAATTCAGGCGAGTTCCACAAACATTTCGGCTCATGTTTATGTGACTACTATGACGCCGTGAATCGTGACTCCCACATCTGGATGACACCTGATGGTAGTGACCGTCCGTGCTCGTAATGGTCGTAGTCAGCTTTTGCTGCCTTCATCTCCTCAAAGCACACGAATATCTTTGCACTGTATAGAATGTAATACCATCTTCTGTAGGGGCCTTCCGCGGTGCTAAGCTCTAGTATACTTTATTTGTATTACGTGACTGTCTTAATGACATGTATAAAAACCAATGATGCCGAAGTCTAGCTGTTCAAGTGGGTTTTCAATCGAGTTCGTCAGTCAGAGCCACAAGTAGTATATGAAGTAACGGAATCCTGATGACTCGCCCGCAGTCTTATCTACCTAGCAATTGCCTTGCGAAACTGCATTAGTACAAGATACCAGCGCATCATAGGTCATCCCAGTTACTTAATAAGGAACGCACATGACTATCTCTAATTCTATCAATCTACCAGTTAAGGATGGATAGCCATAAGAAGAGGAGCCTGTTGGACAAGACGGGTCACGCCATGGCATCTTCCATGGCCACCAGATCACAACATTTGTTACTAGGTACCTAGTCTTTAGACGGGGCCTTGATGGAGCACAGGCCAAGTAGTCCATCCCCATCCCCATCCGACGCTGTGGGTCGCAACCAGAGCCGCAGTGAGGATTACCTAATCATGCATCTCTGGCGCTCACTCCCCCGTTCCCACTTAACGCGAAAGAGACACGGTCCCCCCCCATCTGAAAAGCCCGCGCTTCTGGACTCCACCTGGGACCCCCACCTGAATTCAAGGGGATTACGGTATGCTGCACAATTACGTCCGTCCGTCCTCATCACGAGTGGCCCAACTCAGCCTCCTCCTTTAACAATTCATTTTCGTAATTTCCCCTCCCTCTTCATCAACCGAGGAAATTCGACACTTGAACACTCTCAAAGGAGAGCTTGGAATGTGAATTGGCCGCCTCTATGATTGGAGATTCCGCTTGCTGTTGCTAAAGCAGAGGAGTCTGCGACAGTTTGCTACGTAAGCAGGATATACGGCTTGGAGACTCCCCATACTTGGAACATTTGATTGAATCCCACCGTCCGACTTTTTCGGTTCAGTCGAAATACATCATCGGGATCCCGACCAGCCACGATATTCAACTCGCCTTCATTGTCTTCAAGACAAAGATATTCTACTACCGTTCCAACAATTGAGTTGAACAAAACACGAGACCATGTCCGCACCACACACGAAACGCCAATTCGCAGGCGCAGCCAGCGATCCAACTCAACGCCAGATAACCTCTTTCTTTAGCAGCGCTACCGGGTCCTCGACCTCTGCCTCTTCTCTCTCGTTCAGCACATCATCAAGCCACACGACACGGGCGTCTCAATCTTTCGGTTCATCGTTGCTGCCCGCTCCGGTCCAGGCGAACCTGCTCTCGGTGGGCATGCGGGTTCGTAAGTCGGTACCGGAAGGCTACAAGACGGGCACGTACAGTGCGTTTGCACTCTGGGACGAGTCCGACTGCGCGGCGAACATGGCTGGAGGTGCGGCTTCGTCGGAGGGCAGGTCGCGCGCCAACGCCTTCTCGTCGCCCCGGGAGCTACTGCCGTTCTGCGGCATTCACAAAGTCGGGGGCTTAGACACGCAGCCCGAAACTTTCTCGTCCTACCAGACGTCCATCAGTATCAATGATGCGAGTCCCATCGCCGTCGAGGACGACATCCCCGGGCTGACGAGCAGCCAAGATTCGATGGCGAGCACAGATCCAACAGCGCCGGGATTCGCCGGAGCAAGGACGCGGAAGCGCTCCTTTACCGAGGAAGAAGACGAGGCACCGGATATCCCAAACCGGCTGAACGTCTGGCAGAACGAGAAGTACGAGGGGGAGGTCAGCCCCCGCAGCCTCGCGCCCGTGGGCTGGGGCAACACGAGAGTCATGGCCGTACCGAAGAAAGGGAAGCTCAGGGACAAGATGGGGCTCAGACGCGAGACACAATTCGGCAGTCCCGGCGATGGGGGCAAGCGTTTCAGCCACCAGAATGTCATGGTCGTGGATGACGACTTCGACGAGGCGGACTTCCTGGATATGGGTCAGAGCTGGGAGGTCGAGATGGGCGACGTTTAAAGCGGTATGCGCCGAATGTACATTTTCTACGATCCGGGATGAGAAGACGCACGCGCGATATGGGATGACGGCGGCGGCGGCGGTTTGGCGCGTTTTACGACATCGATTAGAACTTTCAGCGATACCATGCATGAGCCGGCGCTCGGAGGGTCTGTTTTATGCTTTTTGGAAGCTTTTTGCATGTTTCCCCATTTGCACAGGTGTTATAGTATATCGCCCTTTGTGGTTGCTCTGCTGGTTTGCTGGTGGTTATGGATTCTGATCATCTCTTAAGGCATATGGGGCGAGGTGGTCCAGGTTGAAAAGGATCTTATATGTACGATGCAATGCTAGGGGAAATTGACTGTCTCAGAAGATGAATACACCTGTATGGAATGTGCATTCGCTAACACCAGATCTATCTATTGTCCATCTTGTCGTATGGCTAAGCTGGGCCAGATGCATCCGCTTTCAGGGGTAATCATATTCCGCATAAGCATGCAATCGCATCCTGCGACCCGGCAATGCCAAATTTCCCCTCGCGATACAGTTAATGATGCCAAGGTACAAGGGGGATCTGGACTTCTTCAGGGATAGGTATCATCCAGCGTCAAAATAAGAGGACATGGGTAGTAAATACTACCTAAGTTAACTGTACGACATGCATCTGAATAGGGGCAGTGGTGGTGGAGGATGGCCGGAGACAACTCACATGCTAGTACCCATATATCTATCTATGATATGAACTGGAGGGTCTGGCCCACAAGGTTCATATTGGCGAAGCACCGCCAAGGCCATTCCCGGCATCCTGCATTCGAGCAATCAGCTGCGATTGGCTCCAGTAAATTCACCTGGGTTAAGTCATTTGAGCCGTTTTGTAACTTCGGACTTACAGAACTCTTTTCAACTTCAACATTAAAGCTTCCGCGTAAGAGATATGCGAGGAGGACGACGCTCCAAGGCCAAATTTCCCGCAAGAATAGTCGCAATGATATGAGTTAATGTCCACAGACAGACAATATGTCTCTTCAGCCATTGAATACCCGCGTGGAAGGGGACAGATCCCTGCTGTCTCCTGTCGCATACGATGAGGATGTCTCTTCTCTCCACAGCCGAAGCGAGCAGGATACCGATAGCGAAGATGACCAACTCATCGCCAGGGCCCGCAATAGCAGAGAGCTGAGGGCTCGCGATCGCATGGTGCTGATGGAAGAAGAGGAGATTGATCAGCTGGTCATCGATACCAGAGCGAAACAAGAGCGCCAGAGGAGTAGGAGTAGCGGCCGGAGAGAAAGTGGTCTAGCCCTGCCAAACCCCATACAAATACTTAGGAGCTACAACCGGAACCGATCGTACAGCCCAGCCGGCGATAGTGGCAGTAGCGCAATCGAAGACGCGTATGACGAGAAGCGAACAAACCGGCGGATGAGGCGCAAGGACAAACGCGATCGCCTCCTTAAAGAAGCGGAGGACGGTGAAGATGGCGCGCTGATGTACGAGATGGAGGGTGGTGGCATGAAGGAGGGAAGCTCTACTGGCGATAGCAGCGATAGAGACGATAGCGAAGAGCTCGACCGCCGACGGCTGCAAGAGGTCTCGGATGCGACGTCGGATAAGGCGAGAAGATGGAGGAAATGGCTGTTCATGCACACTCTCGTCGTCGTTGGCTTCGCCTTCCTGGTGTTGCTCGCCTGGAAGCTCTCCATCAACAAGAAGCGTGCGACGGCCCCGCCGCTAGTCAGCAACGGCACTGCGCTGTTTGCGCCCACGACTCTTATTATTAGCCTTGACGGCTTCCGCGCCGACTTCCTGCAGAGAGGCATAACACCCAGGCTGAACGCTTTCGTTAAAGAAGGCGTCTCGCCACTCTACATGTTACCGTCATTCCCATCGGTGACGTTTCCTGTGAGCCCGGGGGGGCGGCGGGCGCGCC
>QJNS01000319.1:0-65990 GCA_004154925.1 Monosporascus cannonballus | reverse complement strand
AAACCCCCCCCCCCCCCCCCGGCCGGGTCACTATCACCGCGCGCTGTGACTAATACCGCTTACAGAACCACTACACAATCGCGACTGGTTTATACCCAGAAAGCCACGGGGTTGTCGGAAACACCTTCTGGGACCCGTCCGAGGAGGCCGAATTCTATTATACCGATCCGGACAGGAGTCTGGACCCCAAATGGTGGGGCGGAGAGCCCTTCTGGGTTACTGCAGAGCAGCAGGGTCTCCGGACTGCCATCCACATGTGGCCCGGAAGCGAAGCTTCTATCATGAATGTCGAACTCAGCTTCTTGGACAAATTCAAGGGCAACGAGGAGTTATCGAAGAAGACAGCAAGAATCCTTGAGCTGCTCGACAAGCCTGGCCTCGAAGATTCAAGCGCCGATATCGAGGACATGAGACCTCAATTAATCGCCGCTTATGTCCCCAACGTGGATGCCTATGGCCACAAATACGGACCGAATAGCACCGAGATGCGATCTGCAATTATCGAGGTCGATTCTATGCTGGATGAACTATTTCAGGGTCTCGAAGCGAGAAACCTGACTGATATCGTCAATGTCATCGTCGTGTCGGATCATGGGATGGCCACTACAGATGTCAGCAGGATGATCCAGCTCGATGATCTGATCGACCTGGATAAAGTTGAGCACATCGTTGGCTGGCCCCTGACAGGCATTCGGCCGAAGAAGCCGGAGGACCTGCAGGTGCTATACGAGCAGGCATTGGAGAAGAGCAAGTCGAACCCCAACTTCGAGGTCTATCTCAAGGACAAGGACATGCCCGAGCGTTACCACTTCTCCAACAACGACCGCATTGCGCCGCTATGGATTATCCCCAAGACTGGCTGGGCCATCGTCAAGAAGGAAGAGTTTGATATTCAGGAGGCCAAGGCCAAAAACTCGGTATACCACCCTCGAGGTCTCCACGGCTACGACCACGAACACCCCTTAATGAGGGCCATCTTCATCGCTCGCGGTCCGGCTTTCCCACACCAGCCGCATAGCAAGGTCGAAGTCTTCCGTACGTTTTTATTTTCCCGAGACTTTGCAATTTCGCCCCTGTACTAACGCGAAGCAGAGAACATCGAGATCTACAACATCCTATGCGACTCCGTCGGCATGAAGCCGGTGCCGAACAATGGGACGCTCAGGCTGCCGCTGAGCCCGGTGGGGCTTCACGACTCGGAATCTACCCTCGGGGAGCTAGCCGATCCGGAGGAAGAGCCCACCGGGGACGAGAAAACGCAGCATGCCACCGGGCCGACGTCCACACTCCCCGTTGAAACCTCGTCTAAGAGTGTCGGCGAAGTTGCCGCCGGTTCGACGTCCGTCTCGCCCGCCAAGACGAGCTCCAAGACCGGGAAGCCCTCCTTGGTAGTAGGCGTAGATCCCGTAGAGGAGCCTGAAACACGGCCGACGCCGGATGATGAAGACGAAGAGGACGAAGACCAACAGGTTGGCCCCAGGCCCTGGTGGAAGAGCACATGGGATTGGGTCTCGGACAAATTCGGCGAGCTCTCTAACACGGTCGGGGACTTCGTGGACAAGGTGACGGGCTCCAAGGGCGACTCGTAGGGCCTCGAGGTGCGGCGGTGCAGTCTTTTCTTAAGCGTGTTACTCCATATGTATATATATTGCTCAAGCGCTGTAGACCTTGGCTTTACGGGAAAGGGCGTTGGTGGTGCCTTTTCAGACTGGGAGGCTTTACAATTTTGAGATATCCACTACTCAGGTTAGGAGTGCAGCAGCAGGGCGTCCTGAAGCGCCTTCGAAGATGAGTTCGTGAAAGGTGTTTTGGGCTTGTCAGCAATTACCTGCTTTTGTACATAGACTATCGAACTCTCCAAAAAAAAAATGCAGATCCTAAGAATGGCCATGCTTCCGAAATCACGTGCGCAGGGGTTCGTATGCGAATAGGGGTATTGATACATACATACATCTACCCATCAGCACCACCCCTCCCTCTTCCCCCGGCCACTCCACCCCAAGGCCAAAACGACCAGCAGCTAAAACGACACACCGGCGCCATCGCAGATACTGCCCCCATCGAACCACCTTACCGCGGGCAGCAGCTCGCTAGCCACCCACCGCGCCGTCCTCGCGTGCAGGGAACCCTCACCGAACGGCTCGTGCGCCCTATCCCTCCTCATCACGCGCTCCAGATCCAGCGAACCCACGGAGTGTTCGAGGTCGGCTATCTCGTCGTCGTCTGCTGACGCTTCGTTTGGTCGCGAACTGCCGCGGCGCGGGAAGCTGGTCCCGCCCTCCGCGAGGGCTTGGAAGATCACTAGCTGGTCCTCTACCGTGTTTACGGGTCAGTTGTTTATGGCTTCATGGGCGGCGTCTGGGAACGACGAGGAGTGATTTCGAGCATCTCGGAGCCGCGTATCTGGGTATTGAGAGCAGGCAAAGCCCCCCCACCCGGGAAGACAGGGAGCCAGCAGCAAAGAGGCCGAAGGGAACTCATATAGATAAAATTGCTCAACTTACGCAGAAACTCATCGACGACGCCCCTGTGGTCCGCGACCTCGGCGTGTAGGTCGTCGCAGACCTTTCGCGAGATCTCCGCGGCGAGCTTGTCGGGCGTCTTCTTCTTTGCCGAGCGGTCGTACAGCCAGTCGCGGCCCCAGCGCAGGCCGCCCGCCGACAGCGCCACGACGAGCACGTACAGCCGCGCCTCGTGCCCGCCGTCCCCGTCGACGACGAACCGGACCTCGGCGCCGGGGAACCGCGCCCCGAGGTCCCGCGCCAGCGCCCGCTGGAGCGGCGCGCGCACCGCGTGCGGTACTAGGATGCTGGCGTCGATCTGCCGGATCTCGGATGCATCCGGCCCCCTTGTCGCGGGCGGCCTGCCGTCCGTCGGGTTCGGCTTCAGCGTCTGTCCGGGCCTCAGCGGGCGGAACTTGAACCAGATGGCGCCCGGCAGCGACGAGCTGGGGCCCAGCGACCAGCGCCGGCTCAGCAGCCGCCTCTCGACGGCGATGCCGAACCGGTCCTCCAGCGTCGGCAGCATCACCTGGTCCAGGTACTCGTAGGACGGCGAGAAGGAGACGTTGGTGCCGCCGCGGATCTCGAGCTCGATCTCGCCCTCGCCCTCCGGGGCCCCCGCGAACAGCAGAAATGGGAACACCGCCTGGAAAACCAGCAGTACGCTGGCGGCCCCGCTCTCCGCGGCGATGGTGACGCTGCGGCTCCGCCCCCGGAATGCCGTCGGAGGCGGCACCGAGGGGCGGAATTCGAGCGTCTGGCTGCCGACCTCGAGGCCGTCGACCTGCGCATCCGTCGCCTCGGCTAGCCACCGGAGGGCCGTCACGTGCTGCGACTTGAGGCCTGTGGCGCGGGAAGGGCACAGCCCCGTTAGTCCTTTCGGTCCACCAGGGGCGTCTCGGAAATCTAACCTCCTCCGCCTCCCCGCCGGCCCCCCGGCCTGTTCCCCCGCACGTGGTGGATGCGGATCGGCTGCGAGGTCACGGCCGCCAGCGCGCACGCGATCCGGACGAGCTGGCCGCCGCCTTCGCCTGTTCGGCCGTCGATTTCGAGTAGATTCTTTGGCGCCATGCTCGGAACTTTTTGGTGGGATCTATGGCTTGGGGATTTAATGATTATTCGAGTCGGGCCGTTCAGCAGAGCGGTCCTCAGCGGTCGTATATATCCATGCAACAAAGTTGACGATGTTGCTAGTTGTGAGTCACACGGCGAAGAGGAACGCGCATTTCGTCTCCTAGCCAGCAAGAATCATGGGAAAGAAGGTATTCCATTAAAACAATTAACGTAAGTGAAAACACTACACCTCGTACACTGTCACGATATTATTCAACCGTGGAGGCTGCAGCCAATGTACAGTTATAGTGCAATTAAATCCGTGCGCCCACGTATTTCCGGCCAAATCTCCTTACTCCGACTGTAATAATACATTGACATAAACTTTACTAAACATCACTATACTGTGATTAATATACTAAAATATGTCATAAATTCGGAAATTATCGCTCGTAAAGATTTACACTATGTATTGTAGAAGGCGGCCGCGCGCGAGCATAATAAATGCCTTATCTCAACTAGCTCAGGCCTCTCTAGCTCGTTCTTCATTTTCCAATGTACTAATATATTCTTTTTTTTAACCAATTAAATGCCGTATCCCCGTAACGAGCTAGGGAGGCCTGAGTGTAAGTTGTAGAAAAATGGCTTCGTTCTATACATCTTTTCTAAAAATTTTATTTTATTTTTATTTTATTAAAATTATTCAAATAAAATAATTAACTTTATCAATTTAATTCCGGTATGTTTCATACCGTATATATCCGTGGAATATAAGCTAATACTTATACAGGATTTTTTTTCGAATTTTTTCAATAAAAATTAAGATTAATACTGTCAGCTAGCTAGATATACTATAGTACATCAAATACGAAAAAGTCACCTTCTGATCGAAGCATATATACTTCGTTGCTAGGTTATACAAAAGCTATACGCGTTACGAAAACGTACGTAATTAATTAAATATAATAGTACAATTAATATACCTTATATTTAATAATTTAAATACCTAATCGTTTAAATATTATTTAAATAATTATTTTTAAAATATTATAAATTATATATTTCTAATGTAACGGCTTGGCGGTTTAACCAATTATTAAACCTTAAGTTAACGGGTTTATGTTAGTAGAAATATCGTGGGACTTTGTAATAATAAAATAACTTAATTATATCTTTTAATACCAAAAACGTAAAAGCATATTACAAATAATTGGTATTGATAAATGTTACAAGCTGAAGTTATTTAATTATGGAAATAATAAGCGTATATATTTTTTTTTCTTGGCTTAATTATTTGTGATTATGCCGTCGGTGGTGATTATAATTACTTAGGATTACCTTTAATTATTAATAATTATTGGCTTAGCAGTGGTTACCGTTACGTGATCCGGAAGGTGGCCCGTATGCTCCTTATCTGACCGTTTTTTGAAACCGGAGCTTGTCGGGTCGTAATACGATTTCCCCTTTTCCTAAATCTTGCTCTTAAGATTTTCTTTTTTTTTCTTTGCTTGGTAAGTAACTTTTCCTTTATTTTTAACCATGTCGTTTTGTATTTTTAAGATTCGTCGTATTTTTCGTTTTTTTACCGTTCGTTATATTAATTTCGTAAAAGCTTTTAACGAATTCGGGTACGAAATTATGCCTTATTCTTATTGTTTTTCGAAAAACCTAAGGTATAAAATAATGGAAAATATTTTAAAGTATAAAGACTATATTAATCGGGGTTAATCCTGCAATAATACTAGTATACCAATTTTTTCCTTGCAAAATATTCGTTAAAAATATTAGCGTTTAGAATACGAAAAGGTGTTTGCTAAAAAGTAACTATTAAAACTTTAACGGTTTTATCTTAAGGCTTAACGTTATTATTAGAAAAAAATAAAGAAAGTTTTTTTTCGTTTTATTCGTTTACGTAAGCAAAAGGCGTTAACTTGTTCGAAAAGCATTATTATAGTATAACATAGGCTTTAATTATTAGACGAGTTAAAAAAACAAAAATATCGGGAATAAAAGTAACTGGAAACCGTTATTGCAGCTGTTACGTTAGCACAGGCCGCGGTCGATTAGCCCGATATCCCGGCTGCTAATTAGTCGATTATAGATTGGGATGCGCCCGTCGTTATTGGTAAAAGTTTTTTTAATAACCGTTAGGCGTTAATGAGATTTTTAACGGGTTCCTAGGTGTTTTCGAAATCTGGATATTTTTTCCACTTAATTAGGTACTGGGTAAGTCCGTTTTGTTTTCGTATATCGAAAATTTTTTTAACTTTATATGTTTATTTGTTTTCCATTTATATATCGTTTTGTACTGTATGCACCTTGATTATATCCGTTATTAATTCGAATAAAAAAATATAAAAAATTAAATAAAGTTTAATTTTTGGTAAAAGTTCTAATTAGTAATTATTTTCTAAGATTTTTTGGCGATTTTATATAGACCGATATATTTGAAATCGAGTTTTTTATTAGGTCGTTTTATTTAAATATTTGTTGTAATAAGGAAAATTATTTCTTTTTTTTCGAAGTTTAATTTTTTTAACTTTTTTTGGTTATAATATTTACTTATTTGATTTCGTACGAATTTCAGTTCCGTTTTTATTTCTTAATATAATTATGGTAATTATTTCGACGTAAGGATTATTTTAATATTAATTGGATCGTTATTGCGTATCTTTTTATAAATTTCTAAAATAAAACCGAAATTTGCGTTCGTAAGTATTATTTTGATATTTTCGTAATAATTAACATTATAAGTTAGTTATACAATTAGTAATTTTTTAATCTAATTATTTTGTTTATAATTAATATAATGTTGTAAATAAGTTTTTAAAGTTTAATTTATTCGTTTTATTTATTTATTTGTTTAAAGTTTAAATACGTTAAATAATTTATAATTTAGGCCGATTCATATTATTAAATTTTGCCAAAATTTAGATGCGAATGTTAATTTTCTGTTTAAAATAATTTTATTCGTAATCCGTATATATTGAAAATATGGTTAAAAAATATATATTATTTATTCAGCATTTATATTTTTTGATATTATAGAAAATATAAAAATTTCGTAAATCGGTTAACGATTACGAGACTGTTATCGTAATATATTTTTATAGCTAGATTTTCTGATAAAAAAATTTAATAATAAAATTAAATATAATTAAATATTATAGTTGTTTTGTAATTAGTAATGGCTGTAATTTTTTATATAGCTTATATCGTTAAACCTTTATTCTGGTATAAATATTATATTACCGTATAACTTTCTATATTATTAATTTTAATTTAAAAAAGGAATATATACGTTAAAGTCGTTTTAAGGTTTTATAAATCTTTGGATATTCGTATAATTAATATTAGTATATTTTTCGTATTAGATCTTGCTGGTATTTTTCTGAAATTTGTATTTTATTTGTTTTTTGATTTTTTGGGAAACCATTATTATATTGCTAAATTTTTTAATGCATACTAAAAAATATTGCCCGAATTATTGCAATTTATTATAAACGTAAATATCTTTTTGCAGTAATATCAAAAATTATATAGCTAATTTTGATCAATTTTTCTATAAGGTTTAATCGTTTACTTAAAGTATTTGTTCTCCCGTTTTTTGATCCTTTTTTATAAATAATAATGAAGTTAAAGTTCGCTAATTTTTTTGCGTAACGAAACTATTATTTTGTAAGTTTTTTAATTATAATAAATCGGATAAAATTTTGATAATCTGTATAAACCTTAACCTGATACAAGTTTTCCTTTAGAAAATGCCTAAATTTCTAAAATACCATAATAATGGCCATAAACTTTTTATTTAAAATACCGTAATTAAACTCGGTTTCTTTTAACTTATACGAAAAAAATATAATAAGGTATAATTTGTTTTAATTATTTCGTTATCCGATTATTATACTTAATACGTAATTCGAAGTATCGGTTTTTAGCTTAATGGAACGGTTTAGATTATATATAATTAGTACTAATTCGTTAATAATTACATTTTTAATATCCTAAAATGTTTTTTCCGTATTTAACGTTTATTTAAACTTTTTGTTTTCGTAAGGTTCGTTAGAGGTATAGCTATTTTGCTAAAGTTTCGAATAAACTTTCTGTAATAGTTGGCGAATTTAAAAAATACCTATACCTTTTTAACCGTCGTTAGCGTTTGTTATTTTGTAATTACAATGATTTTTTTGGAATCTATTTTAATATGTCCTAGGATAATAATATATTCCAAATATTCCATTTTCTGTATATGGAATTAACTTTTTTCCGCATTAATAAATAGCTTTACGTTCTGTAAAACTTAAAGAACCTTATAAATATATTTTGCGTATATTTTTTCCGTCTTTAAGAAAATAAAAATATTATCGAAATAGCAAATAACGAAAATATTAAGATATTTTCGTAATACGTAATTAATTATCCGTTAAAAAGTTGTTAATATGTTCGTAAGTTCTATTGGCGTAACCAAATATTTAAATAATCCGTATTTCGTTTGGAAAATTGTTTTTTATTCGTATGTTTTTAATTTTAATAAAATTATATCTATTTTTAAGATCGAATGCTGTAAATTATTTAGTTCCGTAAAGTCGGTTTTTTATTTTTATGATTAAAAGTAACAGTATTAGATTTTTAATAGTAATATCGTTTAATTATTAATAATTAATTATAAGTTATAATTTTTCGTTTTTTTAGTATGAAAAATATAAGGTATTTAACTGGTGATTTCGAAAGTCGAATCTATTTTTTTGTAATCGATTTTAAAGGTATTTTTTAAAAATACGTAATTTGTTTTTATTAAAGTTATAAATGGGGTAAAACTTTGTTGAAAACTTTTCTTTAAGAATTATTTTATAATTTCATTTACTGTATTTTCATAACTTCGTATCAAGCTTTTTTCTGAAAAACTATTTATATTTATAATATTATAAAAATATATTAGTTAGATTTTTTAATTTTTGAGGCTATTGTTATTATTTTAAATTGTTATTTAGTTACTTTAATTTCGTTTTGATAATAATAAAAATACGTCGTATTTTTTCCTAATATCCGTTTTCCTTTTTATGTTTTGTTTCTTTAGGTAATAAGGTTTTTGTCGTATTCTTATGTTTACATTTGTCGTTATTATCGATCGAATATTAAGATCTTAATTTTTTCTTTTTTTATCTATTGATAGAATATAAGATGAATTTTATTTGGCTAGTTCCTTTATTAATTAAGATTTCGTACTAGCATATCTATAGTAATTTTAAAATTATATCGTAATTTCTAAGTAAAACGATATCGAAATTAATTGTTTGATGTTATCCTTTAATAAAAATCTTGAGGTAATTAATTTCGCGTATGATTTTTCCGTTATTGTAAGCGAATTTCTGATTTTCGGTATTTGTTATTATATAAAGTTTTAACTTGTATTTTCATAATAATTTAAGCTTATTAACTATATTTGGTATAATATAATTTCCGTCTAGAGTTCCGTAATCCATTATTACGGTATATTAATACGTTCCGATTCGTATATCCAAAGTAATAAGGTTATTAACGTTTTTTATCGTCGCGTTTAAAATTGTTTTAAGAGTTTTTTTTTAATTCTTTTAGGTTTTGTTATTTTGCGGTATTTTTATAAATAATCTTTTTTAATTCTTATTCGAATTTATCAAGTTTTATTCATATTTTTTCGTTTAACGTATTAAGTTACTATATTTATTATTATTGCTGGCGTATTGTTTTTTCGAGTCGTATTAAATATTTTTGGTTTTGTTATAATTTTTTTCCTTATCGAATAAATTATTTTTTTATTTGCGAGTATATCTTATTATACGGCGTTTTAATTATTATTCCAGAGATATCCTATAAATTAATATATTTTTTCCTTAATAAATTTCCTTTTTTGGGGGTTTATAATAAATACTAATTAAAAATAAAGATCCGTAATGACTTTTTGGTAATATATTTTATTATGCGCTAAATTAATTCCTTTTCCGTTTAATAATTATATTATTTATAATAATAAAAGTAATCTTTTTATAGGCATTATTGTTTTTCGGGCCAGCTTTTTGTTTCGGCCAGCTGTTAGATATTTTCTGGGGTTATGGTTCGAAATTGTCGATATTATTATTTATCATCCTTATTATTTCCGGTACGGTTTGAAAAATCAAATCCTTTATAATATATGTAAGTAATTTGTTCGTAAATATATTATTTCTATTTTTCGTAATCGAGATATTTTCGTCGTTGATAATATATGGCATACATTTTGCCGTATCGATTAAAGGTTTCGGGATAAACTTTTTCTATTTAGTTCTGGTATTTGCGTAATTATCCTTATAATGCTTTTTGTTATATTCGCAATATTTATTAAATTAGCTTTTTAACTTTTTGCATTTTTCGTCGAATCTTTTATTATGATAATCCTTATTGGACCTTTTGCCATAGTCCTGATATATATTTGGCTTGAATTATGTTAATAATTTTGCTATCGGTTTCTTAATTATTTTTAAATTGTTTTTTCGGTATTAGTATTTAGTTATTTTATTTTAACTTTTTAAATTTTTTGTATTTATAGACCTTATATTCTATTTTGCCATAATTAAAGTATTTAATCTGGCTTTAATTTTATCTGTAGGTAACGCCGAATTCTATAAGTCCTAGCGCCGTTTCACAAGAAATAAAAAGTACGTTTTGTTTTTCCCCTTAATTGGACTTATTATATTCTGAATATAAGGTATATTATTCTGTTTTGGTTATTTTTTAAATTATTAATTACTAATTTTAATTACCTTTGTAATATATCGGTTTAGGGCAATTATTTACTTAATCTGAATAATTTTATTTTTTATATTATTTTTTAATTTTTTATAAAATATATTAATAAAAATATTAATTTCGTCGTTTTTTTATTTTGCCTTAGCTGTAAAGTTTTTAAAGGTTATGGCGTATTTAAACGCAAGTTTTTTTATCGGAATTATAAGAATTATTAGGTTATAAATCGTTTTTTATCCGGATTACCGAAATTATCGCATATTTTATTTTCGAAATTAATATAAAATAAAAAAATCTTATTAATAAAATCCTTTTTATTTAATTTTCTTATTTGTAAAACATTTCTTATAATAGGCTTAAATTAATTAATCGTATTTTTTATTAGGCATATTTTTATTATTAGGACTTAATTCGCTAAATTATTAAGATTTAAAAAACGAAAATAAATTTGTACTTAAATTAAAAAGATTTAAGGGTTGCCTTTTTCATTATAAGGCTCCGGTTTTTTAGGCTTTATGCAGGCGAAAAAGGTTTAAGCAGGCGGCGTAGCCCTGATTTGTCGGATTTTTTTTTCCAGTTCCCGAATTCGAGCCTAAAGCTGTTAAATAGGGGTTTCCTAAATGTTGGTCGATATTTTGACAATATTAATAATTGCTTAAAGTCTAACGGTACTATTAAATAAAAGTTTGCAACGTATAACGGCTTAACGGTTTAACCAATTATTAAACTTTAAGTCGACGAGTTTATATTAACAAGAATATCGTAAGACTTTATAATAATAAAATAACTTAATTATATCTTTTAATATTAAGAGCGTAAAAACATATTATAAATAATTAATATTAATAAATATTATAAATTAAAATTATTTAATTATGGAAATAATAAGCGTATATATATTTTTTAGCTTAATTATTTATAATTACGCTATCGGTGATAATTACGATTATTAAAAATTACCTTTAATTATTAATAATTACTGGCTTGGCAGTGATCACTATTACGTAACCCGAGAGATGGCCTGTATGCTTTCTATTTAACCGTTTTTTGAAACCGGAGCTTGTCGAGTCGTAATAACTAATAACTATATATATTTTCAAACATTTCTTAAAAATATTGATAGTTATTATGCAAGGCGTAAAAATGAAAGCAATTTTAAAGATAAGTTTTAATTTAAAATATATATATTTAATGTATAAAATTGTATCGACTTTACTTAATTATTTTTATAAGTTATTAAATTAATAAAATCTGATATAATTTTATATTCTAAAAAATGTTTCGGTTTTGATATATATAACAATACTTTATTTTATAAAAAGTATTTTATAGTTTTAATTAATTAATATTTTTAAATGATTAATAAAAATACTAAATTTATAATTAAAGTTTTACAGTATATAGATATAAGAATTATAAATATGGAAATTTTCATAATAATAATAACGATCTTATAAAATAAAATTTAGAAGTGATAAACTTAATAATTAAAAAAGATTATAAGAAATTTAAAAAGAAACAATATATTAAGTTAATTAAATTAAAGGAAATATATAATTATAAATTCTTATTTCATATTTAATGAGAATATAGTATTTAATAAAAATAGATTTCGAAATAAATATAACCCTTAAATATATAAATTATAAAATAATAAACAAGGGTAATTTAAAATCGTAATTTAATATTTCAAAACACAACTAATAATTATATAAATTAACAATTTAGGTATAATATTAACTGTTTTATAAAAGTTAACAAATTTATTATATAAATAATAAAAAGGCCAAAATTACAAATTAATAAATTAATTATTAAGAAGACAATTATTAGTTTTTTTCATTATTAAAATACAAATTATTAATAACTATTAAAAAACTTTAAAAACTTTTTAATTAAAAAATCTATATTAGTAACCTTTTAATTATTAATGTAAAATGTATTTTTTAACAATGTTTTTCAAAAATAATTAATTTATTATAGAAAAATATCAAAATATTAATTATTTAAAAAAATATAATAATTTTTTAAAAACCTATTTTAATCAATCGTGTGATAAATTAAGTGCATAATATAGTAAAGGTTTTGTTTTACTTTTTTAAATCAATTGTATTGAGTTTAAATTTAATAATATATATATTTAACGTAATAAAATATATTAGTTTTATTTTTATAATATAAAATAATACAATATATATAAACAATAATTTCATTTTTGTTAATAATTATACAAAATAAATATAGTATTTCGAAACTTTAAAAATCTTAATTTTTTATACGTAATTTAATATTATTTTAATAATTTCAAAAACAAGTATTAATAAAATAATAAAAAATCAATACTAATAATTAAAATCAATTTAATTAACTTATTTTTAAAACGATTAATATAGCAACTATTAATATACCAACTTTAATATAATATTTATAATTTAGAAATGAAATTTATATTTAGAAATTTTTTGTAATATAGCTAGAAGCTTGTTATATGCGCTCTTATAAGGTGGATTTGGATGCCCAAACCTCAATTGGGGTTTGAAATTGTTGATCTTTTGGTCTTGTGATTAGCGTCGCACTCTCGTTTATTTCACATTTTTAAATTATTATATATTAATAATAAAACTATATAATATTTTTATTTAAATTATTTATCTTTTGTTTTATATAAAAATATAAATAAAAATATTTTTAATAATTTTTCATTAAATTTACAATAAAATGAAAGTTAAAACAATAAGGCGTATATTAAAAAATTAAAATTAAATTAAATATTATTTATCGATTTCAAGAAGTTCGAAACATCTTAAAGAACTATAAAAATATTTATATTATTCATTAAAACCTTTAATATTATATATTTAATAATAAAACAAAAATTTAAAACGTTTAAAAATATAATTATAATATAAAATAATATGAAAACGTGTTTATTTTTAATTATATATAGATTTAAAATACGAATATATTTATAAACTTAAGCATTTATATTCGTTTTAGTTTAATACATTTTATATAAAACTATTTATATTTATTTAATATATTAAAATAATATGTTAATATTGAATTATAAATTTAAATAACATTTTTCATGAATGTATATTTACATAATTTATAATACAACTAAAATCGTTATATAAAAAATTAAATTTAAAATTGAAATTGACATTTTTAATTAATTATTAAATAAAGAATTTTTACGAAACTGGAAATATTTAAGAAATTAAACTCATTATTATATAAAATATATAATTTAATTAAAATTGTTTTTTTCTAAAATATTAAAAACTTTAAAAATTAACATTTATACTATTAGAAACAAATTATAATATATTTTTGAATATTTATTTATATTTAACTACGCTATAAATTATTTAATTATATTTAATAAACATTTAAATAAAAATAAACTTATTAATAAAAGATATCTATACATAATTATAAAATTCGAATTAAGTTTCTTTTTTATATTCTTTTAAAGTGTATTTTAATAATTATTAAAGTTATTACGTGTAATAAAAAGCAAAAATACTATTAAATTTTTATTATATTATTTGATTTAAAATAATAATAAGAACCAAGAATCTTTTATAGTTAAAACTTTTTATATATTTATTATTAAGAAAATAATTTTCAATATAATTATAAACTATTAGAAATTATATTTAACATAATATATAAAATATATTTTATTAATATAAATTTAACTAATTATCAAATCATAAACTGTGTTAAAAATAAAATATATATTATTTCAAATAAAAGAAACTCAATTTATTAATATACTAAAATATTCATATTATAAATCTGAAAATATAAACTTATTTATTATTACCGTTATAAAATTATACAAAATCAAATATATACCAAATGAAATTTAAAGTTTTTAAAAATTGTAAAAGTTTATTTACAAAGTTATATAAATATAAAATTTTAAAACGTTTTTAATTAGTTTTTATTAAACATTTTTAAAATATATATAAATATATATAAATATATATTAATATATATTAAAAAATCTATAAGATAATAGATAGCTATAAGCTAAATAAAGTAATATCTGACTAGTCGTAAAGCAAATTCCAAGAAATAAATATATTAAATTATTTCTATCTGGCGTTTCCTACTACTTACTATATAGTAGATTTATATTAATAAGTAAATCGATAACTAATTAGTAATTAATCGGTTACTAACATTATCCTTATAAGGATTATATTATTATTTATTATTTTCTCTTTTTAAGCTATTAATCCTTAATAGCATTATTATTAATTTGGTATAACGTATTTCGCAAATCTAGTAATGTATATTTGCCGATAATTTACCGTTATATTATATTATAAATGGTTACCGTAATAATTAATACGTACTATGTTGCATAATTAATTATACTCCGCTTAGTTTCTTATTATAATCCGTTTTTAACCTTATTTTATTTACCTTTTTTTTCTCTTTTTACGCTTATATTTCTAATCCTTTTACTTACGCGTTCCGTTCGCTTTTCCGTCTTTTTTTATTTTTATTTCGCCTTTTTCGTTTATTCTGCGTATTATTTCTATTTGCTATATTTTTTTGTCGTAAGAAATTTTAAAAGAAATAATACTTTAACATTAAAAAATTAAGATTTCCTTTAGCGTTATTTCTTTAATACTGATAATAAGATAAATATCAGTCGTATTACGGACGGCAATAAGCCGTATTATATTTACGTAATACATCGTTATTTTAATTACTATATAGTTTACGTTTAAATTTCGAGCACCTTAAATTACGTTATAACCAATTATTATTATAAAATTTTTCGCGCGATAAGTAATTATTCCTAATATTATTAATATTGTTATTTGATTCCCGTTCAAATTTCGATAGTCTTTAAAGATATCGCCTAAACGGTTTTTCAGTTCGGTACCGATAATTAAAAGTTAATCGATAAATTCGAAAAAGCTTATATTGCGAGTACTTAATACCAACGTTTTAATGTAATTACGGTCGGTCGTTAATTTCATATTTTTCGCAAAGCCGAATTCGCCCTTAACGTAATTATTATTAAGGAATATCGTTTCTTTAATACAGCTAAGATTAATTTCCGATCGTCCGTTATAATTACGGAAATCTAGTTTTAACGCCGTCTTATAGGTTTATAAATTCAGGTCCTTTTTATAAATATTACGGTCCTTTTTTATTATTTCGTAATTAATTTCCCATTAAGCGCAATTTTAAGGTACCCCTATAAGTAAAGCGATTTTTAAGGACCGTTATGCCGTTACGTTTCCCGCTTACGAATACTTTCTGCCCATTTTTTAATGCCTTAACAAAACTTTAATATTTATTAATAACTATAATTGGAAAACCGTTTTGCTCGACGAAATTGCTATTAAACTTAAATATATTAAACGCTTTAAGGACGGCGCCTTATTTCCGACAAATAACACACTGTATTCCGGTTATTTAGGCCTTACTTTTTGTAAAAAATAAAACGTTCTTAAATTTCTTCCGGATTTTACGCCTAATAAATTTAACCAATATGCCCGTCCTTTGCCGTCGTATATTTTCCGATTATTTTTCGATATTTTTATGCTAATTTCCTTAATACTCTTATTAAAAATTAATTAACGTCAAACTTAATAGTTAAATGCAAGATTTTATTTTTAAAATAAAGGTTTAATTCTTTTTACGTGACTTATAAATTTTCGATTAATATATAATAAAGTAATTATTCGACAAAAATTTAAAAATAATTATATAATTAAATAATACTTTAATATTAATGTTTTTATTTTATTTAGAATTATTTTTTATAATTTTTATAATTATTAGGCAACTAATTTCCGATCGGGCTATTATTATCTTACGATTTTTGGGTTATCCCATTTTTTAAATACGTATTTAACTTTCTTTTTATTACGTTATAATATCTTAAATATATATTTAAAATATTTTCAGGATTTTTACGTATTATATTTGGCAGGCCAAATTATTTATTTAATGAAATATTTGTAATTCTTTCGGTTATCTTAATAATGAATAATATTTTTTACTATTTAATTTTTTTGTTTCTTTATTAAAGCCGGTAACGTTATTTAAACGTTATCCGGTTCTCGGTTACATTACGGTTTTAACAAAAATATTAGAAATATATTATACATCTATTAATATTTGATAAAAAAGATTATTTTATACGTTTAAAAATCTAATCGTTTTTTAATCGCAATCCAAATATAAGTAAATACGAATTTTTTATTTTTAAACTTAAAGTTTTTGGTCGATAAATTTACTTATTATCCTAATTGGAATTCCATAAATATATAACGTTAATTAAAATACTTTTTTTAAATTATTATTATTTTTTCTTAATATTCGTATATTATTCGACAAATACGCGTTATTTTTTAAAGTATTTCTTAATTTCTTATATTTATCCTTTAAACCGTTATAAAAAGTATTTTATTATCTTTAAATAATACCCATATAAGGCTTCGAACGGAAAACGGCCGGTAAATACGTTCCGTATATTGTTATATATAAATTCCATATTTCGCAATAATTTTATTTAATTATTTTAATACTTATTAACGTAATTACGAAAATAATATTTTAAAATCTAATAAATACGTTCCGTTTACTTATCGGTTTGCGGATAATAAACGGTTAACATTTGCCGCTTTATTTTTTGTTTTTTATAAAATTTCGTTCAAAATTAATTCGTTAATAATTTATCTTTATCGTTAATAATTCCGGCTAACATATCGAATTTGCATTTAACCTTATCATAAAACAATTAGGCCAATTCGGTTATAATTAAGGTTTTAACTGTAAGGATAAATAATCTTAATTCCGTAAAACGGTTAACGATCACCAAAATTACGTCATACTTTAACCCGTTTAAACCTAGGCTTTTGGGAAATCCCGTAATAAAATTTAACGAGATTGTTTAAAAAGATTACTTAAATAACAGTAAAGGTTATAATTATCCATATAATTTATAATGTAACTTTATTATACTCTAATAGTTCGGATATTGCTTAATATGTTTTCGGATATCGTTTACCATATTTTTCTAATAAAACCTTTTAATTATTAATTTTAATGTACGGATATATCCTATATGTTCTGCTCTTAGATTATTATGGTACTAATTAATCAATTACTTCTGTAAAGCGCTCTACGACGAGATTACGAATTTATTTCGATAATATAAAACTTTATTTAAATCCAGAAAATATCTTCCTTTTATTCCGGTTTAATGTTTAATTATCCGTATTAATTCCATAATATTTAAATTTCTAATTTGCAATTTTCGAACCTAATCGCAAAATTATTAGAAAACTTTTAACTATAATGCCATTTTGTCCTTAAATAACTTTTTTACCAAAAAATATAAAACGTATTAATTATAAATAATAATTTTAATATTAATTTCGTTCTTTTTAATTTTTTCGGATTTCAATTATAATATAATTATAATTTACGGTTATTATTATTTAATCGTTAATTATATTACTATTGCGATTCGTACTTATATTATTATTTATAAACGATAAGTTCGGTAAATAGATAATTTTTTATTTTTTTTCGAAAACTTTCTGCAATTATATAACAAAGGTTTTCCGCCTTTTTTACGCAGATCATAATTACCTGAACTTCCGCCACCTAAAATCTATTTAGGAATTTTATAATAAACGAATTTTGTGTTATTTTTATAAGGTCTTTTACCCTTTTATAAAGCTTTAAATCGCGCTATATATTTACAATTATTTTTCGTACGTTTTCTGGTATATTATTCGTAAATCCGAATTTCTTAAATAATGTAACAATTATATATTTATACGCAATTTCTCTTAATATATAATCTAGACGTTTAAATAGCTTATTTACCGAGTTAATAACGCCCGATTAATATTAAACCTTAAAATCAAATTACGCAAAACGATAAACCTATTAGGCTAACTTCCTTTTAAAATTACGCGCCGGCGCCTTTATTATATTTTTTAACGCCATATAATTGGTAAATATTAAAAAACGTTTTTCGTACTCTTAAAATATTGCCGTTAATATTTTAAGGTTTTTATAATCGCTAATAATTTTTATTACTTTATAACTTACCGTTTTTCAATTAAAGTTATTTTTCGCGTTTAATATATAATTAAATATTAATATTGTCCGTATTTTTATAAAAATATCCCTAATATAACTTTTATTAAAATATTTATTTTAATCTTAGTATTTTTAATATTATCTTAATATCGAAAAATAATCGGTAATTAAAATGTATTTTTTAAATTTCGAAATGCCTTTTTAATTTTTTCGGATTACCCTAATTTTGCTATTTTATTTTTACTTTACGTCCATTTTAAAAACTTAATATTGAATTCGGTAATACGCGAATAATAAGCAATAAATTTTAGATAAAAATTTACAAATCCTAAAAATATTTAAATATTATAAATTAATTTTAACTTTAGCTATATTTCGATAATATCGACCCGTCGACAATCTATGTCCAAACCGTCGATATTAATTATAAATACTAAAAAATTTATTTTTTTCTTTAAAAATTCGTATTTAAACATTTTAATAAATAATTAATATTATAATAACTGTTTATAAACTAACTGGAAATATTTCGCATATTTTTTTCGTTGTCCGAATAAATAACTATATTATTTAGATATATTACGTATATATAATTAATTAATTTATTTAACATTTTATATATATAAGCCTAAAACGTAATTAATATATTAATAAGGCTAAATAGTATAATTATATATTTAAACTATTCGTGCCGTATTCGGAAAACGGTTTTCCATTAGTCGCTCTTTTTAATTTTAATACGGTAATAAATATTCTTAAAATCAATTTTTGAAAATATCTTAATTAACCTTAAACGATTTATTATTTTTATAATTAACGGTAAAAAGTATTAATTTTTCATTATTATCTAATTTAACCGCTTATAATTATCGTATAATCGGAGATTATTATTCTTTTTAGATATAAATAATATTAATACTTTTACGTCCGTTTTCGAATAATGTATTTGTAACGAACCTGTTATACATCCACCTGGAGGTATGAGCAATATCCGAAATGGGGTCTTGATTTGCAGGTAATAATAAAGCGAGGAATAATTCACTAGGGGTTTGTTCGTTAAAGAGATTTAAGGACTCTTTTCTTAATTAAAGAACGATATAGTTACTTCTGAATTAAAAGCTTAGATTAATAGTTAAAAAACGAAATTAAATAAGTACTATTTATATAAAAAACCGATTTATTATATATCTCAATTCTTTAAAGTAAGTATATCGTGGATTTATGTGCTTTATATAATTTATATAATCTGGTTCAAATTATTTAAATTACCTAGATTAATTAGATCATTTTAAGGGCTAAGCCTTCCTATCCGGAATTTAGCCGTAACAGGTTTGCATTAGGCTTTAAAAATTGATTTCCTCGAAATAGAAACCATTATTCCTATAATATTATTTCTCCTTTTTAAGGATTTTTGTCCTAAAGATAAAAACCGTAAGTCGTCACCTTGGTTTGTTGGAAAAAGTTGGAAATATCCAGCTGATTTTACCATAATAGGCTGCATCCAAAAAAAAACCTCGTTTGAATTAGCGCAAAACGCGTAATAACCGTGCAAATTTTATCGAGAAATTTGGTTTCAAGGTTATCGCATGTTCGAATTGCGTCCGTTTAAGAGAGTTCGATTATATTTTCGTGGCGGACATCTCTAGTTATAATTATTATATTCGTCGTTAGCGTTCGGCTTGCGATATATTGAATATAAATTCCTTAATGAAAATCCGAAAAAAGCGCGAACATTTGCAGAAAAAATAATACGAAGTGGAGGATATTTTGGTTACGTATTAAAAAGTCTTGGCCGCATACCAGGAAACGGCTAAAAAAAGAACGAAAAAGCTCGTTAATTAATTAAAACGTTTTTGCCTGCAGCAAAGCGTTCTGGAAAAAAAAGCTTTTATAATTTTAAAGGAGGGTTATAAATTGGATTAACTGAAAAAATACAAAAGGTTAAAGGAAGAATAACGACGTATGAAAGCGGAGCAAGTACAATTTACTTTCGAAATAAACGCCATTACGGAGGCATTTACTTTCTTCGATTAAAACGCCGCAAACTTGGATTTGGGTGGAGGACCGTTATTGCTTATAACCTTGGCCGCGTTAAAAACGGTCGGTCAGGATTCTGGCGGTGGAACGTTTTAATTAGGTCTATCGTATTCGTTAAATAATTAAATAGTTCCCAAATATTTTTTTATATAAGTATTCTTCCTATTTAATTAAATACTGAACTTTGTTTTTGATTATTTTAAAGTTTAATATTTATTCAACTTCGTATTCGTCGAAATCTTTTTTAAGTTCCAGGTTTGTTTTTAACGGGGCGTTCTTAAGTGCCGGTTTAAGCAAAGAGATATGAAAAACAGGGTATATTTTCATATTTTCGGATAACGACAGTCGGTAGTTAGTTTTGAAAATAACTTTTTCAATTTTGAACGGGCCAAGTTTTTTGAAATTAAGCTTATCGTTAAATCTTTTTGTTTTAATTTAAAAGATATTCGAAATTACGTTTTGTTTTTGGTATAACAAGTAAATTTTGTCTTTTTTTTGCTAAAATTGGTCCTTTAATTCTTTTTTTGTTGTAATACTAGGTTATCCGTTATTGAAAAAATCGCAATTTATTCTGGAAACGAGCTTAAATTATTTTGATTTCTGTCGTTAATATTTCTGTTTTTAAAGCAATTATAATAATTTTTGGTACCTTATTAAGTAATTATTTAAGTCGTTTTATTTCTGCATTATGTCCGTATATAGTTATATAAGGAAATACGCTCATATTTTCGTTAATAAATATGTTATAGGCAATTTGTACTAATGGCAAAAACTTTACCTAATTATCCTGTTAGTAATTAACGTAATTTCGAAAATATTGTTTTAAGGTTTAATTAAGCTTTTCGGTTTAGCTATCCGTCTGGAGATAATAAGCTGTTAAAAACTTAAGTTTTGTATTAATTTGTTTAAAGAAACTGGTACCAAACTTTAAAGTAAAAAGCGTATCTTTATCGGAAATAATCTTTTTTGGTATTCCATATTTATCTAGATAATATCTAATAAAGACGTAGGCTAATTATTTTACTGTTACGTTCTTTTTAAAAAGTAAAAAATACCCATATTTAATAAGTTTGTCAATAATTATCTACATTCCGTCATACTTAATTTTAATAACTGGATTTTTAAATGGAGATAAATTAATAATAAAATCCCAAGCTATAATATTCCATGCCCTATTAGAAATATTAATAAGTTGTAATAACCCGTAAGGCTTATAACGTACTGCTTTAGCCTTATTACAAATGTTATAATTCTTAATTATCTTTTTAATTATTTGGCGTAATTTTAAAAAGCCGTACTTTTTTTATAATTATTTAATAATTTTGAAAATTTCTTAATATCCGTATAATAAGTCCTCGTGAAATTCTCTTACGAACTATTCTTGTTAATCCTTTGGAACATAAATTTTGCCATGGTATAATAACTGGTTTTTTGGTTATTCTTTTAGCTATTAAAACTTTTTTTATTCCTTTTCGTCGTAGAAATTCCCGAATTATATCAAGAATTTGAGGAATGGTTTCCTTAAAATTTCGCATAACTGTATAATGCCATCCTAGTTATATTATAACATTTATATACTTTTTTTGGGAACTTTAAAGTCGTAATCGCCTTTACGACTAAAAATATCCGCTTAGATGTTTTTTTTCCTTTAATATAATATATTTTAAAGTTAAATCTTGATAAGAAAATTATCCAAATTTCATATTTTTTGTTTAATTCTTACGTTTTTATAAATCGGGTAAGGTTTTCGTAATTAAAATAAATATCAAAATTTTTTTTCGTTCCGCTAAAGAAAAATTCCTATTTTTTTAAAAGCGTTAACGATTACTAACAATTTCTTATCGTAAATTGGGTATTTAAGTTTTATATCTTTAAGTGCTTTTAAGTAATATGCCACTGGGTACCATTTGCCGTTATCCTTTAGCTATTCTAAAACGGCACCTAGTACATAATCTGAAGCATTCGTTTTCAGGCGTTTCTTTTTATCTGCGTTAGGTAATTTTATTATAGGTCTACTGGTAATTACATTCTTCAATACTTAGAATGCTTCTTTTGCATCCTTTGGAAATTCAAACTCCTTTTTTACGTACTCCTTAATGATAAATTTCGTTAACGGTCTAACTATATCTCCGTATCCCTTAATCAGGCCGTATACGTAACTCGTAAATCCTAAGATTTGCCGAATATCTGTAACGGTCGCCTTGTCCGGAATAAGCCAATCCTTAATTATTTTCATTTTAGAACGTTAAATCTGGATTTGGCCGGGGGTAAAAGTATATCTCAGAAAATTTAGTTTCTGCATATGCTATACGCTTTTGGCCGAGTTAATTCGGATATTTATTTCGTTTAAAATTTGGAGTATTTGGGTAATTTACTTTTTATGCTTTTCTAAAATCTCAGAATAAATAAGGATATCGTCGAGATAAACGAACATAAATTTGTTTAGAAATTTTCTGAATATAATTATAACTAGGCGTTGGAAATTGGTAGAAGTATTAATAAGTCCTATAGGTATTGCTTTGTATTCGTAAAATCCATATATTATTTTAAATGCCGTTTTCCATTTTTCTCCCTTAGCCATTTTGATACGATAATAACCGTTTCGGAAATTAAGTACGGTAAACCATTTTGCTTTGTTAATCTTTTTTTAATATGTTTATAAAAGTTAAAAGATATTTATTTTTAATCGTAATATCGTTTAACTGTCGGTAATCGATTACTTTTCTGAAAACCAGATTTTTATTTTCGTTAATTTTTTGCTTTCCATCTTTGGTTTTTGGTATTATAAGGACGGGGTATCCAGCTAGGGAATCAAAAAATTAAATATATATTTTTTTTCAAATCAAATTAAATGCTTTTCTATAAAGCCTTTAACGTATTAGGGTTTATATGGTAAATTTTATAAAGTTTAAAATAGTATTTTTCTTTAATAGATATCTTATAATTTTATTAACTATATCGTAATAATTCGTGGTTTTCCTTATTTTTAAATAATTTCTTAAACCGTTAATGCTTAGGTGGTACTATAAAGGCTTAATCTGTAATCTGGATTTCCTTAATAACATAACAAATTTCTTAATTATCTTTTTCGGGTGGTTTATTTTCCTATAAAAATGTTTAATATTTTTAATTAATACGTAAATTGCTAAACCTAAGCTATAATATTCCCAGAATAATATCGTATCCGGAAATATCGGCAATATCCAGCGAAATCCGTTTTTAATATCCTTAAATCCGTATTAAGAATTTTTCAGTTTTTCGAAAAATTCGTCCGTTTTCGTATGTAAATAAGTTTTCGTTTACCGTACGTAACTTATAAAACTTTAACTTATATTTTTAAGGAATTTAATGTTTTTTTGCCACCATAAAAAAAATAAAATTACCTTTTGTTCCTAAGTCGATTATAACTTTAAACGTTTTATTTTTATATCGCAAAAAAATCTCGATCTGGTTGCGTAATCCTTTGGTTACTTCACATAAGGTTTTATATATTAGGGCTCCTTAATACCTTACCTTCGAAGGCCTTTGCTATTTTTTGATTGGAATAATCTGCTTGCGAAAAGGCGTTTCCATTTTCGAACTTTTTTAGCTGCGTACTTGGTATAGTGATTATCTATATATTTGTACCATTTTTTTTTTGCCCAATTGGCATCCGAAAATAATCGTTTTTTTTGGCTTAATCTTTGGTTTTGTACTTCCTAAATCATAGGGTCGGAAAAGTATACCTCCGAAAAAAGTATTCCTATATCTAAAAGCTCGTATTAAATACAAAACGTCAGGGAGTAATATAAGCATTTTTGCGATATAGCCTTCCGATTCCGTTTTGAATTGGGATGTAAATAATAAGATTTAGGATATTTTAATTATCGGGAGGTTTTTATGCATCTGTATTCGTTATTAGGTTTGGTAGGTATTTCCTTATTTTATCCAAGCCAAAAATTATTATCTTTTTAGCTTTAAAATAAACGAAATAATCGTTATAATAATAAGCAGTAAAGTGCAACAGGTTATGGGGATTTTTAATATGTACCGAGCATTCGGGGAACTTATAAAGTTCTGGGGATAACTATTTATAGTTATTAATATTAGGTCGAAATTAACTATCCTTATCGTATATTTCGCATTAAGATAATTTAAAATGGTAACGGTATCTTAACGCCATAATTATCCTAAAGGTCGTTTGTCCTAGGTAATACTTATAGGCTTTAATCTTAAAGTTTTAATAAGTAAGATAATTTTCGTATTTTGGGTTATCGTTTTAAATTTAAGTAATTATGGTAATAATAAATTCTGGCTAAGAGGAAATCGAATTAATTTCTTTCTTCTCCTTTTTTACTTTATTATTTATTTTTTGTTCAATTATTTTAACTTTTTTTTGAAATTAAGGAATTCCTTTTAACGGGAAAATGATATTTGTTTTTAAAATGCCCTTTTTTGCCACAGTTAAAACATTTTACGTTAAACTTATTTTTTTTGGGCTTTTTCGAAACGGCATTCGCTTTTTTTTAAGGCTTGCTCTTATTTTTTTTGTTTCGGCTATTAAAGCTTTTATCGTTATTTCGTTTGCTGGTCCCCTTTTTTTCGAAGTACCGATCAAAAATACGTCGGTCGGCGATAATAACCTTATTTATATATTCTGTAAAAAATCTTATCTTAGGTTCCATATATATTTCGTCCTTAACCTAAGGTTTTAAACCGTTATAATAAGGATAAAATAATGCGTTTTTTGCTAAGTTAAAAATAGTTACCAAACGGTTAAATTTAATCGTATATTTAAACGTTAATTTGGTTTAACGAAAAAGATAAAATTATTTAATTATATATTATTTCTTATTTTGATTTCCAAATAAAATTCGTATTTTTTCTTCGAAATATTTATACTTGCTGAAAATATAATTAATTATATTTGAACATTTATTGGAATAATTTTGTAAATAATTTTTTATAATAAGTTCGAACTACAAAAAAACTTTTCTGGTAAGTAACTAAAAAATAGTTATTATTTTTTGATAATCCTCCGTTAAAAAATTCTTATAAAACTTGAAGTAAAGTTTGGCCTGTATCAAGAATCCTTTCATATCCGTAAATCCATTATAAGGCTTAAGGGGAATTGGTTTGTAGCCCTTAATATCTGGTATTCCCTGGTAACTAGGAGGTGGAATGGTTCTTTCACGGGTCTAATTCGCGCCAAATAATAGCAAAGTCGAAGTTTTTTCTAATATTTGTTCCGAAGGTGGTCAAAACCTACTTCCTTAATTTCGTCCTTTAGCGGAACCGAACTAAAAGAAAACCGGTTTCTTTTCTTTAACAAGCTAAATATTCTTTTTTTTCAGGCTTTTGATTTCTTATACCAAAAGGTCTAATTTTTTTTCTATAATAAGTTTTCTTTCTTTTTCTTTTAAAACCTCGGTTCCATATTTTTCTTTAACCCCTTTCTTAGCCACCTCCTTTTCCGACTCCTTTCCCTGGACCTCGATAATATCCTTAGGGGCCGGGGTAAGTTACTATCTGGGCTACGAAAATAATATTTTTTAAAATCGAATAATAAGGGGTGCTATATTATTAATCAGTTAAAGAACTTTTTCGATAAGAGGTAAATCGTTTAATTTAGTTACTGATCTTTTATTAGCTAATAACGGGGATCGAATATGTTATTTATCTTTTGAATATTATCTTATAATATCGTTTTTATTAATTTCAGAAAAGTTTATGCTTAATTAGGCTTTAAATTATTGGTTAGCTATTAATTAAAAAGTTATCAAAATATAACGAACCTATTATATATCCACCTGGAGGTATAAGCAATATCCGAAATGGGGTCTTGATTTGCAAGTAATAATAAGGCGAAAAATAATTCACTAAGGGTTTGTTCGTTAAAGAAATTTAAGAATTTTCTTCCCAATTAGAAAACGGTATGATTATCTCTGAATTAAAAACTTAAATTAATAGCTAAAGAACGAAATTAAATAAGTGCTATTTATATAAAAAACCGATTTATTATATATCCTAATTCCTTAAAGTAAGTGTATCGTAGATTTATGTGATTTATGTGATTTATATAATCTGGTCCAGATTACTTAAATTACCTAGATTAATTAGATCACTTTAAGGGCCAAACCTTCCCATCCGGAGTTTAGCCGTGACAGGTTTGCGCTAGGCCTCAAAGGTTGGTCTCCTCGAGATAGGAACCCCTGTTCCTGTAACAGTATTCGACCTACCTTTAAGTTTTTTCGGATATATTTTTTAAATATTTTCCTTTAAGTTTTCGAAATAAAGTAAATTAGGCTAAATAAGGGCGTTTTTCTTAGGATCAAATCTATTACATATTTTACCTCTAATAGCTAAAATATTTTTTTCAGTATTTTTTCGAAATATATTCTCCGGAAATTCTTTAAACATATAAAAAAATTAATTAACCCCCGTTTTTATTATTTTCTGAATTCCGAGATGTTTAATTTTTTGATTAGGTTTATTAAGTTAACGATATAAACTTACTTCTTAAAAAGCGTTAAATTTACAATTTTTTATTTATCCACTTTTTATAACGATAAATATAACTATTAATATATAATTATATTCAGCAAGATCTTTAATTTATTTTTTCGGGTTTAAACAGTAAAAAATTAAGCGCTTTTCGATTACGGCATATAACAAAATAAATTTGTTTAAATTTTCTTTCGTTCTTATTATTATTTATTATATTAATAGAAATTTCGTAAAGCTTATAATACTTGATATACGTATCGTTAACGCCGATAAGGCCTAGAATATTTACTGAAATTAATTAAAAATTAACTTTTTTCGTTAATTTTTTGCTTGTAATATTTATCTATATTCCGATATTTATATCCATTTATATTATTATATTCCTCGTATTTCTTTTAATAAATGTCTTCTTTTTAAAAAGCGGCTTTGTTTTAACCGTTCTGTAATTATCAGCCGAAATGAACTAGACGTATATGCTTATTCCGGTCCCTTTTTTGAGTTTACGTTCAGTGATTAATTTATTGTTATATATTATAATGTTTTATACGGCTTTCGAAAATTAATTTCCTTATAATCCGAATAATAAGGTTTTCGTATCTTTTTTAAATTTATAATTTACGTTTTTATAATTTAGCCTCTTATAGTTATAATACTTAAATAGACCCTTATACAAATTAAGGATATTAAATTGTACGAATTTATTCCGATCGGAATTAAATCGACGATTATTTGTCTTCCTAATATAAAAACGTCCGTAATTCTTATTGCTTTTACGTAATGCCTTTAATTTGCTTTAAAAATCTTTTTTTAAAAGTATTAAAATAAAATTATTTATCCTTATTAATATTTTTAAAAGAAAATAATCGGTTTTTTTGTCTTTTTTCAAACGCTTTAATAACGTTTTATCTTATTTATTATCTTATTAATTTGTTTTAACTTAATATGTTTCGCAATAAGGTATTTTATAACCTTAATATTAATTTGTAAAAATAATCAAAAATGAAAGGTTTATTATCTCGATTATTTTCCAGGTCAAAAATATCCGTAAGCTTTATTTTATAAATTAAAGGCTTTTATTTAATATAAAAATTTAACGGTAATTAATCGGGTTGCTATCGTGATTCCATAAATTATTCCTTATATTACTTATCGAAAAAATTAGGATTTACATAATTTTTCCTAATAAAAATCTATAAACTTTTTATTTTTAATTTTTTAAATAATCAAAATAATTAAATATAACGCGATATAATTATTAAACGTTTGTAATAAAAACGTTTATATAACTTATGGTCTATTAAATATAAATAAAGGTATTTCGCCTTAACCTTTCGGCATAAGCTTTTATAATAACTTTTATTTAACTTTTTTTAATCGATACGCGTTCGAAAAATTTCGGATAATTATAACGCAATATTCGCTTATTACCTTTAAGTTTTTATAATAATATCGTAATTAACTTATAAAGTTTTACTTTTTTAACTTATATTATTATTTATTATTCGGTCAATTATCGGAATAATTTCTAATACTGTTTGTTTTATTAACGAATAATTTTTAAAATTTAATTATTATTAAAAAAATAATTTTTTATTATTTTAAATTCCGAAACCCGGTCGTTATACTATGTCCGTTTTCCGACCGTTTAATTAACGGTTATCGAAATGCATTTTTATTATATATATAACGTAATTCGAGATCTCGGAAACTATAATCTTTTGCCTGTTAAGATTCTATTATAAGCTTTTTCGCCTATTCCTATACCGTGATCAATCGTTCGTTAATTAGGTTCCGATCGGCGGTCTTTTCGACTAATAACTTAGGTTTATTTTGTAATCGGGGAGCTTTATTTTTAATAATTATCGCGTTATTTTTTAAAATAAATTAAAAAAAAATATAAAATAATAAACAGCTTTAAGCTAATGTGACGGCTAGGCGGTTTAACCAATTATTAAACCTAAGTCGTACGGGTTTATATTAGCAGGAGTATCGTGGGAATCTAAGCAATGGATATAGGAACGTATTACGTTTCGTAATATTAAAAATACCTTGGGTAACGAATTATTATTACAAGCTAAAGTTATCTAAATTATAGAATTAATAAGCGTATATATCCTTTTCCTTTAGCTGGATTACTACCAGTAAGTTAGTAATCCGGTTCACTGGATTATTACCAGTAAGCTGGTAATCCGGCTTACTGGCTTACTACCAGTAAGCTGGTAATCCATTACGTAACCTGATCCATATAGTTTTTTTGGCTTTTTCCGTTACGACCGTTTCTGGAGGCTGTAATGTATTAGGTCGTAATACGATTTCCCTTTTCCCAAAATTTTGTCCTTAAGATTTTTTTTCCTGGTAAGTTTTTTCCATATACTTTTAATATATTTTCCGGTATATCTAAACGTCATTTTCGCAAATCCGAATAACGATTTACCTTAATTAATTTAATTAAATTCGAAAATTTTAATGCGATATTTTATTTTTTCTGTTTTATTCGGTAATTTAATTACCAAATAATAAATGGGGTTTTTCGTTATAAAAAATGTGTCCGTCGAAGTCGTTCGTATAACGGAATAAAAGTCTTTATTTCTATAATTAATCGCTATATCGCAAAATCGAAAAAATTAAAAAAAAATTAACGGCCGAAAAATCTTTATCTGAAATTTTTATGCGTTCTTTTTGTATACGTTATTAACGTTAATATTATTAATCTTAAAATACGAAATTTATTAATTATATCCTTTAATTCTTAAATAATTTTAACGATTTTACGTAATTAAAATCGGAATCTGTAATTAAGATTTAGGCCTTAGAAAAGGTGGACGTTATTAATTGGAATAAGTAAACCAAAGGTTTTTTTCCGTAAATTTCGTAAATTAGGATGTTATTATTTCGAGTGGTTCCGCCGTTGCTGGTAAAAATTCTTTAATAGGTATTAGGCGCCAATAAGATTTTTGGCGGGTTCCCAGGTATTTTCGGAATTTGGGTATTTTTTTTATTTAATTAGGTACTGGGTAAATCCGTTTTGTTTTCGTATGTTAAGTATTTTTTCCATTTCGTATGTTTGTTTGTTTTTTATTTTTACGTTATTTTATACCGTATGCATTTTAATTATATCTGCTATTAATTCGAATAAAGAAATATAAAAAATTAGATAGAATTTAACCTTTGGTAACAGTTTTAATTAATAATTGTTTTTTAAGATTTTTTTGGCGATTTTGTATAAACCGATATATTTGAAATCGAGTTTTTTATTAGGTTATTTTATTTAAATATTTTTTGTAACGAGGAAAATTATTTTCCTTTTTTCGAAAATTGATTTTTTTAACTTTTTTTAATTATAATATTTGCTTATTTAATTTCGTACGAATTCTAGTTTTATCTTTATTTTTTGATATAATTATCGTAATTATTTTAACGTAAAAATTATTTTGATATTAATTAGACCGTTATCGCGCGCTTTTTTATAAACTTTTGAAATAAAACCAAAATTTGCGTTCGTAAATATTATCTTAATATTTTCGTAATAATTAATATTATAAACTAACTGAATAATCGGTAATTTTTTAATTTAGTTATTTTGTTCGTAATTAATATAATATCGTAAATAAGTTTTTAAGGTTTAATTTATTCGTTTTATTTATTTATCCGTTTAAGGTTTAAATATGCTGGATAATTTGTAATTTAAGCCGATTTGTACTATAAGGCCTTATTAAAATTTTGATACAAATATCGATTTTTTATTTGATATAATTTTTATTAGTAATCCGTATATGTTGAAAATATGTTTAAAAAAAATATATATGCTAATTATTCGGCGTTTGTATTTTCGTAATATAATAAAAAATAAAAAAATTTCGTAAATCGATTAACGATTACGAAAATGCTGTCGTAATATATTCCCGTAGCTAGATTTTCTAATATAGGAAATTTAATAATAAAGTCGAATATAATTAAATATTATGGTTATTTTGTAATTAATAATGGCTGTAATTTTTCGTATAGTTTATGTCGTCGAGTTTTTGCTTTGGCGTAAATATCGTATTGCCGTATGATTTTCTGTACCGTTAATTTTATTTTAGGAAAGAAATATATGCGTTAAAATCGTTTTAGAGTTTTGTGGATTCCTGGATATTTATGTAATTAATATTTGTATATTTTTCGTATTAAATTTTTTGGATATTTTTTTAGGATTTATATTTTGTCCGTTTTTTGGTTTTTTGGGAGACCGTCGTTATATTATTAAATTTTCTGATGTATATTATAAAATATTACCCGAATTGTCGTAATTTGTCGTAAGCGTAAATATCCTTTTATAATGGTATCAAAAATTATGTACTTAATTTTGACCAATTTTTTTAAGGTATAATTATTTGCTTAAAGTATTTGTTTTGCCGTTTTTTAATTTTTTCTTGTAGGTAATAACGAAATCGAAATTCGCCAATTTTTCCGCGTAACGAAGTTATCGTTTTGTAAGCTTTTTGGTCGTAATAAATCGGGTAAGATTTTAATAATCCGTATAAACTTTAATTTAATGCAAATTTCCCTTTAGAAAATATCTAAATTTTCGAAATGTTATAATAATAGTTATAAATTCTTTATTTGGAGTACCGTAATTAAATTCGGTTTCTTTTAATTTGTACGAAAAAAATATAATAAGGTATAATTTGCCTTAATTATTTCGTTATCCGATTATTACGTTTAACGCGTAGTCCGAAATATCAGTTTTTAGTTTAACGGGACGGTTTAGATCGTACATAATTAGTATTAGTTCGTTGGTAATTATATCCTTAATATTTTAAAATACCTTTTCCGTATTTGGCGTCCATTTAAATTCTTTTTTTTTTTCGTAAAATTTGTTAAGGATATAGTTATTTTGTTAAAGTTTCGAATAAATATTTTATAATAATTAGCGTATCCAAAAAATGTTTATATTTTTTTAATTATTATTGGCGTTTATTATTTTATAATTACAACGATTTTTTTGGAGTTTATTTTGATATATCCCGGGGTAATAATATATCCCAGATATTCCATTTTTTGTATATAGAATTAATTTTTTTTGCGTTAATAAATAGCCTTTTATTTTGTAAAGTTTAAAAAATTTTATGAACGTATCCTATATATGCTTTTTCCGTTTTTAAGAAAATGAAAATATCGTCGAGATAGCAAACGACGAAAATATTAAGGTATTTTCGTAATACATAATTAATTATTTGTTGGAAAATTGCTGGTACGTTCGTAAGTTCTATTGGTATAATTAAGTACTTAAATAGTCCGTATTTTATCCTGAAAGCTGTTTTCCATTCGTATTTTTTTTTTGATCTTAATAAAGTTATATTTATTTTTGAAATTAAGTGCCATAAATTATTTGGCCCCGTAAAATTGGTTTTTTATTTTCGTAATTAAGGGTAATAATATTTAATTTTTAATAATAACGTCGTTTAATTGTCGATAATTAATTATAAGTCGTAATTTTTCGTTTTTTTTCGGTATAAAAAATATTGGATATTCTGTTAATGATTTCGAAAGTCGAATTTATTTTTTATAGCCGATTTTTTAGGTATTTTTTAAAAATACGTAATTCGTTTCCGTTAAGATTATAAATAAGATAAAACTTTGTCGAAAATCTTTCTTTAAGAATTATTTTATGATTTTATTTATTATATTCTGATAATTTTGTATCGAAATTTTTTCTGAAAAGCTGTTCGTATTTATAATATTGTAATAATATATTAATTAAATATTTTAACTTTTTGGGCTATTATTTTATTGTTTTAAATTATTATTTAATTATTTTAATTTCGTTTTAATAATAATAACGATACGTCGTATTTTTTTTGGTGCCCGTTTTTTTTGTATTTTGTTCCTTTAAATAATAAAGTATTTGTTATATCTTTATATTTATATTTATTGTTATTAATGATCGAATATTAAGATTTTAATTTTTTCTTTTTTTATTTATTAATAAGAAATAAAATAAATTTTACCTAGTTAATTTCGCCATTAATTAAAATTCCGTATTAACGTATTTATAGTAATCCTAAAATTATATTATAATTTTTAAATAAAACGATATTAAAATTAACTATTTAATATTATCCTTTAATAAGAATTTCGAAATAATTAATTTCGCGTATAATTTTTCCGTTATCGTAAACGAATTCCTAATTTTCGGCATTTGTCGTTATATAAGGTTTTAATTTATATTTCTATAATAATTTGAGCTTATTAACTATATCCGATATAATATAATTTCCGCTTAAAGTTTCGTAATTTATTATTGTAATATATTAATACGTTCCGATTCGTATTTCCAAGGTAATAAAATTGTTAACGTTTTTTATTATCGCGTTTAAAACCTTTTTCGGAAATTTTTTTTAATTTTTTTAGGTTTCGTTATTTTACAGTTTTTTTATAAGTAACCTTTTTTTTAATTTTTGTTCGAATTAATTGAACCTTATTTGTGTTTTTTCGTTTAGCGCGTTAAGTTACTATATTTGTTATTATTGTCGGCGTATTGTTTTTTCGAGCCGTATTAATTATTCTTAATTTTTTTATAATTTCTTTCTTTATTAAATAAATTGTTTTTTATGTTTGCAATTATATCTTATTATATGTTATTTTAATTGTTATTTTAAAAAAATTTATAAATTAACGTATTTTTTTCTTAATGGCCTTTTTTCGTAAAGATTTATAATAAATGCTAATTGAAAATAAAGATCCGTAATAACTTTTTAATAATGCTTTTTTACCGTACGCTAAATTAACTTTTTTTCCGTTTAATAATTACATTATTTATAATAATAGAAAGGGTCTTTTTGCGGGTATTATTTTTCTTTAAGTTAATTTTTTATTTCGGCTAATTGTTAAATATTTTTTAAGGTTATGGTTCGAAACTGTCGATATTATTGCTTATTATTTTTGTTATGCCCGGTACGGTTTGAAAAATCGAATCCTTTGTAATATATTTAGATAATTTGTACGTAAATATATTATTTTTATTCTTTATGGTCGGGATATTTTCGTCGTCGACAGTATATAGTATGCATTTTGCCATATTGATCGGGTATTCTGGAACAGATTTTTTCTGTCCAATTTTGGTATTCGCGTAATTATTCTTATAATGTCTTTTATTATGTTTGCGTTATTTATTAAGCTAGCTTTTTAGCTTTTTGCATTTTTCGTCGGATTTCTTATTATAATAGTCCTTATTGGACCTTTTGCTTAAAACCTGATACGTATTTGGCTTGGATTATGTTAATAATTTTGTTATCGTTTCCTTAATTATTCCTGGATTATTTTCCAGTATAAGGATTTAATTATTTTATCGTAACTTTTTAGGCTTTTTATATTTATAAACTTTATATCTTATTTTGTTACAATTAAAACATTTAATTTGACTTTAATTTTGTTTGTAAGTAACGCCGAGTTCTATAAGTTTTGGTACCGTTTTATGAAAAATAAAAAGTACGTTTCGTTTTTTCCCTTAATTGGACTTATATCCTGAACGTAAGGCGTATTATCTTTTTTTTATCGTTTTTTAAACTGTCGGTTATTAATTTTGATTATTTTTATAATATACCGATTTAAGGTAATTAATTATTTAATCCGAATAATTTTATTTTTATATTATCCTTTAACTCTTTATAAAATATATCGATAAGGGTATCGGTTTCGTCGTTTCCTTATTTTGTTTTAACCGTAAAACTTTTAAAGGTTACGGCGTACTTGGATACAGGTTTTTTTTGTCGGAATTATAAAAGTTATTAAGCCGTTAATCGTTTTTTATCCGGATTACCAAAATTATCGCGCATTTTATTTTCGAAATTAATATAAATTAAAAAGATTTCGTTAATAAAATCTTCCTTATTTATTTTTTTTACTTTTAGAAAATTTCTTATAATAGGTTTAAATTAATTAACCGCATTTTCTATTAGGCATATTCCTATTGTTAGGACCATATTTGCTGGGTTATTAAAATTTAAAAAATGAAAATAAATTCGTACTTAAATTAAGAAAATTTAAGAATTACCTTTTTTATCGTAAGGTTCTAGCTTTTTTAGCTTTATACGGGCGAAAAAGAATTAGGCCGGCGTAACCTTAAATTATCGAACTTTTTTCTCCAGTTCCCGAATTTAAGCCTAAAGTTATTAAATAAGGGTTTTTTAAATATTGGTTAATATTTTAATAATATTAAGTATTACTTAAAATCTAATAATATTATTAAATAAAAGCTTATAACGTATAACGGCTAAGCAATTTAACTAATTATTAAATTTAAATCGTACGGATTTATATTAATAGGAATATTATAGGAATTTAAATAATAAATATAAGAACGTATTACGTTTCGTAATACCAAAGGTACTTTAAGTAACGAATTATTATTATAAGCTAAAATTATTTAAATTATGGAATTAATAAACGTATATATCCTTTTTTTTTTAGCTGGATTACCACTAGTAAATTAGTAATCCGGCTCACTGGATCACCACCAGTAAGCTGGTGATCCGGCTCACTGGCTCACCACCAGTAAGCTAGTGATCCATCACGTGACCTGATCCACATAATTTTCTTGGCCTTCTCCGTTACGACCGTTCCTGAAGGCCGTGGCGTGTCAGGTCGTAACAGCTAAATAAGATAATTTCCGATTAATCGTAAAGTAAATTTCAAAAAATAAATATATTAGGTTATTTCCATCTGGCGTTTTTTATTAATTGCCAAAAAATGGATTTATATTAATAAGTAAATCGATAGCTGATCGGTAACTGGTCGGCTACTAGCTTTATCCTTATAGGGGCTGTATTTTTACACAATCATTTTAAATGTTAATTATTTTTATAATTTAATTCGCTTTGAAATTTAAATAATATAATATTATTAATCTTTTTGTTTATATAAAACTATTTATAATATATCCATATAAATATTTTTAAAAATATTTATTTTATAATAAAATTATATAACTTAAAATCATTTTTATATAATTTAAAAAGAGTATTATTATTACAATATTTTTTTATTGCTATATTAAAAAATTTAAATTTTAATTCCGTTTTTTATATACATTATTGATATTTTTCCGCAAATATTTATATAAAAATATTTTTTAAAATACTATTTCAATATAGAAATAATTAAAACTTACGTTAAGCTAAAACTTTTTTATTTTAAATTTATTTTACAAAATTAATAAATATTATATATATTTTCGAATTTTGAAAAAACTTATTTGTCGAAAAAAAGTAAAATAAATATTTGTAATTTTTAAAAATACTAAAAAATAGTAATTAACATTTCAAATGTTTTAAAATATTATAAAGATATATTAATTAATTAAATATATTAAAATAGATTAAATACGAAAAAGTTACTTTTTGATCGGAATATATATATTCCGTTGTTAGGCTATTAAAAACTGTACACGTTATAAAAGCTCACGCAATTAGCTAAATACAACAACGCAAGTGATGTCTCTTTTATTTAATACCAGGGCTTTAAAGCGTTAGCAGAGGTTTAAGAGACAAATTTATATATATAAGTTGCATACTGCTATAGTAGTTTGCTTTTCTATTTACAAATATAGATCGGCTTCTATAAAAATCAAAAATGCGACATAATAGCCTTTGTTCACTTTATTCGTTGTTCAATATCTTAAAAACGAAAGCATTATATAGAACTTAAAACTTTTACTATAATATAAAAATATTACTAGGAAATACTCTTATTATTCATTATATATAGAACGTATAAGAAGTAAAATTATAGCAAAAACAAAGAATTTACTTAGTATTTTATTGTAAGATAATGGATAGCTGTGAGCTGGGTGAGGTGATCTCCGACCAGTTGTAGAGCAGATTTCAAGAAGTGAATATATTAACCTCGGACCCCACATAATGAATAACCCTAACAATAAATACGACTTTTCTCCATAACAACAACTATTCCTTAAAGCTTTAGTCCGCGATAACTTAATAACTCTTTAATCAATTAATTTCGGGTAAAGATGGTTAATTTCGACCGAAAGCGCAGAATTCGAGATGTTAAAAATTTTATAGCGGAAAATGGTTCCGAAACTTTTGCGAATTTGCAATTCGATATACTCCAATCGACCTTATTATACCACGTCCATAGTTCCAAATCGCGTTCCGAAGCCAAAGCTAAAACGTATAAGTTATCGGATCAAAAAGAAAATAAGCTTATTAATTGGATATTATACGAAAAAATATGCGGCCGCGCCCTTATAAAGATATAAATCCGTTAGATAGCAGAAACCTTATTAAGCCCTAAAGAGACTTTCGAAAAAAAATTGGGTTAATTATTTTATCGTACGTTATGATAAGATATATACGAAAAAAGGACGAGTTATGCCCCGAAACCGCCTAAAGGTATGCGATCATAATAATATCCACAAATTTTTCCTTTTCTTTGCCGCCGTCCGAACCAAATATAAGATTAAGTTTGCGAACGAATATAATATGGATAAAACGGGCGTTTAAAAAGGGAAATAAATTAATAAAATGGTCGTAGGATTTTCGGAAGCGGTTTACGCAAAATTTGAAAAATCGGGGGTAACGTTATGGGTATTTATTTTTGAATATATCGGCTTTATATATAAAAAAAATACGGCCATATATATTTTTAATAATTTTACCGTTTAAAAATAATAATTACCCGAAAATATCGAAAAAGTCGAATATACGTTAATTCCGAAAAGGTAGATTAATAATATTATTACGTTAAAATAGCTAAAATCCATTTTCCTTTCGGAAATTAAGTCCCGTTTTTATAATAAATAGCGGTTATTTATCTTAAATAGTTATGTTATATACGTATCTTTTGCTTTTATATGAAAATATTTTGAAAATAAGGTCGCTCTTATATATTTTTTACCTTATTCGAATAATAACCTTTAACTATTTAATGTTACCGTATTTTCCATATTTAAAAAGGAATATCGTATCGCTTTGCGGAAGGCCGGCGGATTATTCGTAACAATTCCCGAATATAAACGCCGTATACTAAAAATATATCGCAAAGTTGCCGAAATCGCTTTTATTAACAAAAATATTAAAACTAAATAACGTTATACCGGCTTATTTCCTTTTAAACCCGAAGTAATATTAGAAAACCCTAAAATAATACCTTAACCAACCTTTAAGCCGAAAATACCTCCGGAATAAATAATTAATAACCAGAACGAAATCGTATATATTTTTATAAGGCTTTAAAATTACGGAAAAATATGCGAACGGCCTTACGCAATTAAGCGGAGGCGTTTCGCGATATACGGAAAGTAGTAATTAAAGCTATTAAAGGACTTAATAACCTTAATACCGAAAACGTTATTTTCCGCTATAATAATTAATTTTTGCGAACGAAATTCGAGAAATACGAAAGTTGCAAATGTTAAATTATTATTAAATAACCGAATAAAATTTTTGCGAATTTATTATATATTAGGTCGGTTAAGAATAAAGTTATTAAGCGTTTAAAACCTATAAAGGTTAACGATTAGGTCCTAATTGACAGTTATATTGAAAAGCAACTTATTAAGAAAAGGCAGTGTAAAACTAAATAGCTTAGATAGCTTTATTTTATTAAGCAATACGTTATTACGTTATTAAATGGCTTTGGAATATGTAGGTTATTATGATTTTGGAGGTGTTTTCCCTATTCATTGTTAGGGTTATTCATTATGTGGGGTCCGAGGTTAGGTTACTTCCATCTGGCGTTTTCCACTAACTGCCAGATGGTGGATTTATACTAGTAAGTGGGTCGGTGGCTGATCGGTGGCTGGTCGGCTACCAGCCTCATCCTCATAGGGGCTGTATTCTCACATTTATATATCGGCTTTTTTCTTTGTCTTGTTATAAAGTGAAATAGATATGTTTTGATAGGAAATAGATGAGCGCATAGATTTAATTGTACCCTTATTGTGTATAGTATTGAAGCTGTCGTTTAACTGCATACTTCCTCTAATTCCTATCAATCCGGAAATATGGCTTAATCGCAATAGCGCCCGGCGCTTCATGTAACTTTACATTTAGTGTAGAACTGACAAAAGTTCGTGAAAGGAGAAATATTCTCGAAGACCTGAGAGGGTGAAAATTAATGTTTATAAGCCTGCTCTACACTTCAGCCCAGTCGGGCGACGAGAATAGGACAATGTAAATATGACACTACGGAGTTAAGTAAGCAGACATTTGCCATCGCCTTTGCCGAAGCGAGGCGCGAGAAGTGAAGGCGCTGCCAAGACGTTTGATTAGAAACCGTATTCTATGATGATCTCATCGCCTTTCAACATCGAGAAGGACACAACGGAGTTTACGAAGTATGTCTCTACCAGAGACTGACCCTGTGATATCTCCATTTTCAAAATGTTTAATTATAAATACGATAATCCCCTTCATGATCTCGTCAAGGCTACAGCAGAGTCATCATCCTCAGCCATCACTTGACCCAGCACAAGAAATCTCAAGTAGACTTGTTAGCCCGCCCCCTGATCCTAGCTGTACATAGATCGACTATGGCCACCAACAGCCCGAAGAAAGCGATCCTCGTAACCGGCGCAACCGGTAAACAAGGTGGTGCAACCATCGATGCCCTCCTCAATGCGGGCGCTCTCGGTCAACATAGGCTGCTTGCAGTAACCCGGAACCCTGGGTCCGGAGCTGCGAAAAAGCTTGAAGCTAAGGGCGTCAAGGTGATCCAAGGGGATTTCAGGGACGTCCCCGGCATATTCAGCAATGCCAAAGCAGCCCTAGGAGGGGTGATGATGCTAAAGTGTGGGGCGTATTCAGCGTACAGGTAATTATACACTCTTTCTGCGATATCGAATGCTCGGTTACTAACAAGTGCTAGACTGCAATTGGGAAAGGCGCCTCGTCGGAACTCGAGGAAGTTCAAGGAAAGGCCTTGGTCGATGCGGCTCTTTCTAATAAGGTCAAGTTCTTCGTCTACAGCTCAGTCGACCGGGGTGGTGAAAGGTCGTTCGACAACCCGACCGTCGTCCCCCATTTCATCAGCAAGCACAACGTTGAGCATCACCTGGTCGACTCCGCCAGAACCACGGATATGCAATGGACGATCCTCCGTCCCACTGCACTCATGGAGAACTTCACTCCGGATTTCGGGACTAAGGTGACGGCGACGGCGTGGAGAGTGGCCGTCAAGGAGAAGCCGCTTCAGCTGATCTCGATTCGCGACATCGGATGGTTTGCGGCGCAGGCGTTCATGAGGCCCGGCGACTTCGCTGGCCGTGCCATTTCGCTGGCCGGCGACGAGCTTACCCTCTCTCAAGCCAATGCCGTATTCAAGAGTAAAGTTGGACACGAAATGCCGGAGACGTTTCGCTTTCTGGCGCGACTCCTGTTGTGGTACTCGGCTGAGTTCGGAAACATGTTTCGCTGGTTCTACACGGACTGTTACGGCGCGGAGATCAAGGCCTTAAAGGCTGAGCATCCTGGCTTGCTTTCTTTGTCCGCGTGGTTGGATCAGAGTGACTGGATGAAGAAGTCGGCTTAGATAGAGGAGCAGAATGGTACTTATATGCGTTCGGGCTCTGCCTGCTTTGCGCGTCCGGTATTCTTGGCCCTCCGAGTCAGGGAGAACTCAATAGTTAATCTCGTATGTCCAGGGCTTCTCTGCATGGGCCCCTATACATAGATCCGCACAGACCTACCCCCTGGGTTTCATGCGGTGCCAGGGATAGATATCCCTGGCCGCTCCCGTGTTTCGCGGATCTTCCCCTCAAGAAGGAATTTCGATGTTCGTTTTTGGTATCCGCCGACGTCATTGGATTTCATGATAAGAACCTTATTTCAACCAACCATCTGTCCAACCGGTCCTGTGTGCCTCAGTTTCGGCGCTTGGGTGTAACGCCGGAAAAGGAGCGACTTCTTGCGAAATGTGTCGCGAGGCATTGGTTTCTCGTATATGCCAGGGGCAGCTCGGAGTCCCCGTGAGACCTCTGGTGGTTACATTCGCTCGACGTAGCCCACCAAGAGGCGCGTGGCTGCAGCCCCGTATGCACGGCCCCTAGTGAAGTGAATTATATTGGATGGCAGTCATTCGTTATTGAGCTGCGAATAGACCCCAGACTGAGCTTTTCTTTGCCCCAAAAGCCCAGGATTACGAAAACGATGGAGAAAGAAAATCCCATCCACTAGTTTCGGTGCCGATATCGCAGGGTCGGTGGAATTATTGGACAAACACGAAGGTGCTGAATTTTCATGTGGCAATGAGCCGCGAATCCCGGGGTTTTTTATTCGGTGTCTTGAATACCAAGTCTTATATCAGCTTATGTGCTTTGCGAAGGTTATCCCCATAAGGCATGGAATATCCGAGAACGTAAGAGATTTCAAATAATACCCCCCCATAAAACTAGTACGGGATAGGGGAAATTCAACTATCGAACCCATAAGAATGCTGATGTGTTCTTATTGTACTGTAAAGCCGGTTCCCTTCGCTGCACTGGTCTTCGGTGAGTCCGTAACCTCATCCTCCCTATCTTTAAAGCAATCTTTATCCCAGAACAAACCCAAGAACAACACCCCTTGATACCAGCTGATCACCGGGGTCCCAGCAAACCTACGTATCAGCCACTGTCAACTACATCGAAAACCGTCAAGGAAGTGCTTGAGACGCCAAAGAAAATCGACCGCACTAAAATCTCGCACCATTTCTCTGCAAAGGTCTCCAAGCTTTGGTACGACTCCTGAACGTGAAGTGATGCCGTCGGAGACAGGAATGACGGCATCGATATGAACGGTAGTCGTTCGGGGCTGATAGTCTAGCAGTGTTTCACATTCGGCGCGACTGCTCGTAGTGAATGATGCCGCCAGGCCGCATCATGTGGATTCCACGGACCTTCACCACTGGCGATGGTCCAATGAGACGTATCGTCCACGATGGCCGCTACTTCAACACGCCTGTCTCTGTCGGGCCCTCTCTGGAGGCTCTCAAACTGCGCTTGTTGTTGTGCTACTGGGCTTACTTGGGCTGATCCCATGTTGGCGTCGATCGAGGAGGGCGGCGAATGGACGGCCGTTGTGTGTGCGGGCTGGATGATATCCACGCCTGCAACAGCGTCCGTCAGCACAGGATCCTCGTTCCGGACGTATAATCCCCGGGAAGAGTAGCGAACGTCTGTGGAGACTGAATAACCGGGGTTGTCAGCAATATATAAACCCGCCTCGCTGTTGTTGCCGTTCGCGCGATCTTGTGCCCCTGACCATGCATACTGGTCATCAACTGTCGAAGCGCTGGTCCTTTGCGGTGGACCAGTCGGGCCAGCATCGCGGCCTACTGTGACAGACGGATCCGCGTATATAACCGCCTCATCGGTTGCAGAGCTGCCCCAAGCCCTGGAATCACTATTCCTGGACGACGTCTCATACGGCAACAGGCCGTCGACCCGTTGATGTGATGAAGAAGGGTGAAGGGTGCTGTCACTTAGGTCCGTGCCCATATAAGAAATAGCCCCGGTACTGTTCTTATTATAACCATCAGGGTACGGTGTCATGCTGTACTCTATTGAAGCCGACCCCATGATGGAATCTCGGTGGGCTGCGAAGTTTCCATCATGGCCGCCAGACGAGGAGATGCGCGAAGTGGTACTGCGGTAGTAATTTATTTCGCTGTCTATTTCCGACTCTGAACCGCGCCCATCGATTGTCGGGGGTTGCGGTGGTTCGTGTCGGCGCGCATGATCCGGCTGCTGGGAGCCTGTTGAGGAAGAGCCCCGCGGAGGCTTGCGACGGGACGACTTCGACCCGTATTTTTTGCGTTTGTCTGGCATCTTTATTGCCGAGTCGAGGTGATGAGCTGACTTCGCTACGGTGGTCAGTTGAAGGTGGAAGTAAACTTTGACCGCCTAGGGGAAAGGGGGCTAGGCTCACCTTTTTAATGATGAAAGCCGACACCTAAACCTGGGTGCAAAATTTTATGATCCACATATTCATGGTATTTAAAGCCAGGAATTGAACAAGCCATCGTCCAACCAAACAACTCACACGTCTATTAGCTGTTGCCTTGTGATTTCCGCGGACCAAATCGAAGCACGACTCTAGCGACGCTGGGTAAGGCAACTGTCGGGCAGGGATCTGATATTAAGGTCTCACCGCTCGAACGACATGATTCGGATAGCCCGGCCGAAGGGATATCACGGAGGGGACGGGACGAGGGGAAATGGCGTTGCTGTTGGTCTTCGCTCCTCGATGTGCCCCGACTAGGTGTCTAGACGCCCGATCACGACTTCCAGTGGACGATGCAGGATTATCTGGCTGGGCTGTGGCTGCGGAGAGGCTTAGGACGAGGCGGTGTCGATGGCTCTGTGGATTATCAATGTCTAAGGGGCAGGCAATCGCAAGTTCGATGCTATTTTCAACTCCCGTATGGTTCGCCGGAGTCAGTTCCGATAACGGCTTTTCTTTCAGTCGGAGTCGGTGACTTCAACGTCACACATAATGGTCATGGAGAAAAAAGTAAAGAAACTTGTGCCTGATGGGCGGGTAGCCTCTTGGAGGCCACGCAGGAAGTACTCCTGGTTACCGATCCCCTCACTGGAAGATCAGTAACTACTAAGCTTCCAGGGCTTGTGAGACTGCCCCAAGTCCTCTTTGCGCCAATCAGACATGCTGGCTTGAAAGTGGAAAGACTTGATAGTGAGTATCTTATCAGAGTCTGACATTCTCTGGGTTAAGGAGTATGCAGGTGATGGGGGGGTTTGGTATGTCTGAGCCTTCCAAGGACCCGCTAGGGAGAGAAGACAGGCGTTACACGAAGGAAAGAGACGAAGGAAGATTAGGCCACGACTCACATGATGGCGTATATCCTCCCACAATTGGGTTCAGGGACAAGGACTTTTCGTTTGGTGTCTCAGGGGCGAGTATTGAAAGACCAACGTGTCCGACCACTCTTCGATATCAGTTGCGAGGGCGACATAAAGGAGTCTTCTGCGGACACGGAATATTTAAACCGCTCAGCCGGTCCATGGCTATTTAGCCCGGATACATTCGTACCTTGGTCTACCTAGGATGTAGCTAGCTCACAGCAGAATCGCTAGGTAAGAGAGAGATCCCTTCTACGATGTTGCCTTCACTCAAACCCCCCAGCTAGAGCCACCCAAAACCCTCTTTGCTCCTACGCATGTCAGCTAACCACTGCCAGACGGAGTGCCAGCTGGCATTCTGGGATAGTTCTGGTGCAGAAAAATGTGGCTCAACGTTTGGGTACGGACAACAAGATGCTCCCGGTAACTGTACCCGGGACCAAAACCGGGGACGCCTTCTCAAATCATTTTTCGTACAATATCTGAGCATTGGTTTTATACTTTTCTTCGACCGGGTAAAGTTTAGAAGAACCGGTTAATTCTCATTTCTCAAGCACCTGAAGATACAACTTTGGATACAAGCGGTCCGTGATCAGGGGGGTCGTGGCCATACCCCTTCTTCTCTGACAGAGGGGTGAACCTCCTAAGCGCTGGCCCCCAAATCAAGATCAAACTTGCTTCACCACTATTCCGGACCCTAGCGTCCATCGGAACGCTTTTGGATCGATCAGCTTATATATACAAGACACTGACCTACTTCCGGCGTTTATGTAAATGATGCAGCCACGAGAAACACTACGTCTCGACCCAGTAGTTCGACCGATGCTCCGCACTCGTGTCTAGTCCAATATACTTATCACAAACCGCATGTGCTATATCACTGGGGCTACCTTTGACGCGATCAAGGGGGACCAAGCTCACACTGGAATGAGGAGACCCCCTGCGGTCAACAGTTTCAGGCAAGGCTTCCATCACTCTAATAATGTCTCTATTGACACCATTGCGCACCATTTCTTACGTTATGGTAATATCATGGGCAGTTTTTACTGCAGATGAGCATTCACAACGGATTGAAGCTGCTGTGAGCAGGGTGCGTCGGGTGCTTCACGAAACAGCGCCTCCCTCGCTGAGAAGCGCATTAGCCGCCATGGCATAATTATCCGTCTAGAGTCTGAATTAAGTGAACATAATTCCTTCAAGGAGGTATGTGCTCCCCACGTCCGGGCTCAAAAGTGCTTCCTATCCGGGCTTTTTGCATAAGTGCGCTCAGCATTTGATGCCCTCAACGCCGTCTCCAGATCAATTGATTTACAGAGCAGGCCCTTGTCTGTGGCTTGCAGGGTGCAGACACAAAATGCCAATCGATGAGCGCTTCTGGTATGAACCATTTATTGTGGAATCAGATCCAGCATATGCGGCCAATATGGGCGGCTGGCATGAGTCAAGTTGAAGAACGTCTATCCATTATCTCTCAGTTGGCCTCAACCGAAAGTTAACAGCTTGAAATCGAATAACTGCCAACTTTCGTCTGCCACGGTTACTGACGTGTCATCTAGAACGAAGCGACCGATTCATGTACGACAAAGGCTACTGGCTGTATGCGGGATAAAGCGTAGTCGTCTGCTTAATGGTGTCGAATAGGTAGGATTTTCTTTATCTGAGACTGCCTCTCCATTCTATCTCGCATATAGCGTATGTTGTGCAGAAACTATCGAAAAGATGGCCATGCTTGGCTCCCGCGTCAACATCTTGGCATGGTCTAAACCAGCAGGAACCCTACCTGGGCGGCTTTTTCTCTCATCGCAATAGCCCACGGCGTCAGGGTAGACTATCGAGAAGGAAACTAATAGCCACGCGGGCGGGTTGTGGCTTTCGCTAGACAAGCAAACATAGCGGGGCGCGCCGATGGCTTTCACCGGTTCGGGATTCTCTCCCATTGCTTTACCAGTAGTTACAGATCGGGTAAGGCGGCTAATAAGAAAGCTACGGCCGCCATGGGATTATGATTCGAACACCTAGCGATCTTAAACCGTTCAAACCCGTTGATCAGTCGAACAGTTCCCTCCCGGTGCTCCCGCATCGCCTACACCGGCCAGCGGGGAAGATGGCGATCCTTACCGTTGCGGTACAACACGTCGTCTGCAACTGGACGATTCCCTTTTGTGGCATTTTGTGGCAGGCTCAGTCTTTCCCCTGGTTATGAACTCCCGTCTCGAGCCGAGTGGGCGACCGGCTACCATATTAGGCGGATTGCAACGCAGCATACTTGATGTCACACCAGTACATCAATCACTACGATGACCCGGTTGCATCGGCTACATCGCAGGAACCAACGAAATTGGCCCTGATTGGATGAAGCGCGGCGGTCGCTCTCGACGTCAACAACGTCGCAATAACCCCTCCTCGGGGACGGCTGTTGGACAGCGGCTGTGGGTTTATATTCCTCGTGGTTACTGCTGCGCTCGCGCGATGCTCCCGCTTCTCATTAACCGGGATTCTGAGACATTGCCGTGATATACGACCCCAGAAGTGACGGATTGTTCGCGGGATGGATCCAGGAGGTGTAGGCCTGTGTATGCTTCAGGCAAAGGTCAATTCTCGACGGACACAGCAGCTAACCCGTCTGATTCCTAGCACTCCTCACATGATGTATCCTTTCCATGCAAGGAAGATTTCCAATCGTGCCTCCTACAGCATGTATTCCGAGCGGAATACGTACCCGGGAACCTATCGTGATCCCCCACTTGGCCTACAACGAGCAATTTGTTGGCAAGTTGTCGAGGCCCACGGTAATGGATAACATATTGTGCGGCGACTGCATTCTAGGCTAATAAGGGCGCCGCGGTTAACCGCTCGAGTTTTGGTAGACGATGGATGAGCATCCCAAACCTTTGGTAAGGGGTAACGGGGTTGCCAAATATCACCTTTTGATAACGTCGGGAGCGTTACCAGTCTGTCTACCTAGCAGAGAAGGGGCCTGGAACGCAAACTTGCCAGTAGCATGTTACCATAAGCTAAGACACGACTGGCTCGCTAAGACGCCTCGTCTCGTGGCCTACTTACTGCTGTATTATGGAAGCGTAACAATCGACATCTTACCAGATTCCCATTTTTACACAAAAGCAGCGACATACTTCTTTTCAGTTACCACTTAGTATCGTACACAGAGCATATAAAGAGAAGGTGACTATCAACTAGCATTAAATTATTGTGGTGTCGCGGTATGGTCCGGAATATCCGCCGAAGTAATGGAACATCTAGCCTGGGGGGTAGCTTCACAGGCCCGGAGACATCTCCTTAATGTAGAGAACGCGACCATTCATCAGTCCACTACCAATCATCACTCCATATTGTAGCTAGAGCTCCCTTGTATTACCCCTTTTCCGGCGCAATCCGACTTCTTTGCGGTTCACAGGGCAGAGAACCCCCTGTGTTGTTTAGGGCTCCTGCCGAAACTGAGCGTACATCCACATGGTTCTCCCCAGTCGTCGCAGGTCTCGAGCCATGCGCTAGGCGCCATACCACCGCCACAATATCACAGAGACCAGAAAGGGGGGGTTGGGAAGAAGCCGGCTAACTCGGTGCGGAGACTGTATGCGCTAGCCTCGAAGCCACCCCCATAATTTGAAGCCCGGGAGACCCTTCTTTAGCCGCCCTTTCGACGCTCAACTGGTGTGCTCGTTGGCACGTACAATCTCGCGGGTCGGGACGGTCGCTCACCATGGATCGATAGACTGACACTAGGGAACCTGAGAATCGACTCCAATGTTGCTGCATGATAGGCATCGGCTAAGAGGGGAGATGGCCCCCGCTAAGCAGGAGTGAGGGTCTAGGTTCAATGCTCCGTCTCCTTTTGGAAAGATCCTCCAGCGGACTGATTGTCCATGTTCTCTCCATGTCTGATGCCGCGTCCAGTAGGGGCGAAGAAACTCATCTAGGAGATCTGACAGGCAGCTATGTCTAAGCTCCGCGCTGTAGTCCCAATGAGCCTACTCCGTGACCAGATCATGCGCGCCTACCGGCAAGCTCATCGTGCTAGTTGGCGTTCCCTTAGTCTCGTTTCCTCCGTGTGCTCGTCTAGGATGCATCGAGATGTCGCATTGCTGTGTGACTTCGTGTTCGTTGGTCTTCGGGGCTGCGATCTAGCGTGGTGTATCGCAGTGGCATCGAGGGTGCAGGCTTCGAGCTTGAAATCCTAGCCGCCGCCAGATTCGCGAAGAATGTAGGAGGCAGAAAGTTTTCATCGGCGGCTGTGTTCCGAGTTTGGCGCTTCATCGGGCAAACCCCATCGGAGGACGATAGGTAAAGAAGGCGGAAGGATATCACGGATGTTTCGAAACGTGGTTCGCACAATAGCGCGGAGGGATCACCCAGATTAGCTGACCTAGAGAGTGTTTGAGCCAGCACAGTTGTTCGCTATGTATTCATCAGTGGCAGTAGTCCCTCCCCTCGCTTTATACCTATAAGCAGTGTATCCAAAGTCGATTGTGTATGCAAAGAGATTCCCAGAATCGCGGGCAGATCCCGCCCCTCTCTTGAAAGGGAGAATGGCGGAGGTGTTCTTACAGAAGGACGAGCGATAGTCAGACAAAGATCGGCCGTATCGGCGCGGCTAGGAGGCGTAATGGGAGGTATGCATGGCCACCCTTAATTTTTAATTTCTAAAGGGGGAATGTAATCCGTAAATGGTTGGGCATCCCATTAAAACGTAAGGGGTAATATGGATAACTCTTCTGCATACTAGTTGCAATTCAGATAACCCAGGTGCAGAACTTTTCACGGGAGCCTTGGGAGCCTCGTCTGGAGGGTTGGCTCACCACCGTAAACCCCTGAGCACAGCACGCGTCCTACCTTCAGCGCCGATTAAGCCGGGACACCCTACGGACCAGTCCTGCAGCTATATCTCGCTTACCAACAAACCGTGTTTCCTATCTGCCCAGGCGCATCGCTCGTAAAGCTGGGGGGCCTTAAGTGCCTCATATCTAACCACCACAAGCAGGCAATGTAATGATGCGAATTCTTATGGTCGCCTGCCGCTTAGGAGCCGACTAGTTAGCCGACTCCTTTGTCAGCCAAGACATGTTATAGCTGTGAAGAGACGCCTCGTGATGTTCGATGTTAGCCGACCAGCTGCCGCCGGCGCTACGCCCAACTGGGAACATGAACACCGACCAACTAAGCGCGCCGCTGTATGGTACACGTCGGTGACGAGTGACTTGTGACGTTATACACCTAGACCAGCTGTTGTACCTCAGCCACAAGCACGCAGGGACCCGTGTCCAACTGGCCACACGAGGATGTCAGCCGTCCCTTTAGATCATGATAGACGCCCGTAGACGTTCGATTCAGCCGCGGGGTCAGGGCCGCCGTTTGCCTTGCATGCCTTGTGGGCTCTTGGTCTACCACTCAGAAGCCGAAGGAGGGAGGAGCGGTGTAGTTCATCCAGCCGCTGAGCCCATGGGGCGCGCCCCTTGCTAAGGGAGATACCGACAGTTTGGAACAACGAACCGCAGGTCCTTGCGCTATGTACCTTAGACAGTGCGGTACAGTGCTTGTGTTGGCTGGTCATGTAGGTTGGACAAGGTAAACGAAGGGCCTCGCCGCAGAGAGCGCGTGTGATACTTTTGAAGCCAACACACCACCCGACATCTAGGACAACTCTAAATACAAAGAGAATAGATATGCAAATAATGTCGATACTATCAATATTCCAGTAGCTTAATTATGTCCATTGGATGATGATAACGCCGAGCCAACGCCATGGCGTAGCCTGCCTGTGGTGGAAGCAAGCCCCTTAAACAGGGAGCGATAAAGCTTGCGAATGTGACTCTGACGCACGTTGGGCGCAAGAAGCAATCCAACATTCGGAAATACATCAGCAGCTACTAGACAACCCTTTCCGAGGCTTTACTCTGCTATAACTAAAGGTGTGTATTGACAAGATCTGGTTAGACTTACGCAGATCTTCAAGAGTGGAGGACAGTGCAGGGGGTATATTGAACGGAGCGCGCTTGACTTCTTTCTGGTCGGCATCTCGTAGAGATTCCGGCTCGCGCAGCGGTGCAGGAGTGACGAGCCGTGTACCGCTCGTATAATCTGGTCACCGGCAGGGTACGGCGTTAGAACCCCCAACTCTACACCTCCGAGCTGGGAGACCTCGAGCCTCAACTCTACCGTTCTCTGACAGATCTGCCGATGTCTAGGTTCTCTAACCGTTACCCTTAAACCCTATTACTAAACTAAACCATCCCGATGACACCCCATTTTGAAATCGAGACGTGGTTATCGAGGGTTATCTATTTAGGAAGGAGTAATCTGCATGTGCAGCACGCGATGGAAGAGGAAGCTCGACCGCGTTTGCATGGCGGCTTGCATTCCCAATGTGCGCTGAAATGTAGAGTGGTCGCCGAGATAGCCTGGCCGCAGGACGCCATCCTACCACATAGCGAACTATGACGTATCTGAACAGACGAGATGTCGGAAGTAACAGTTATTGAGGCTCTTCGAATGAGTATACTGATCGATCACGGAAACATCCCGCCCGAATCAATTTGCGCACAATGTTATGTGCATCGGCACAACAGATCTGGGTTCTGGCGAATTCAAGGATACCGATTCCATATCCTAAACACTCAGCTCATAGCCAACGTAGTGATCAAGTCCAATTAATATGTAGGTTGCAGGATGCGCTGCGCTGGGGATTCTCGATCTGGTGCCCAACTGGCCAATAGCGAACGTATTTAGGTTTGTCCGTTAGCTGCAAGTAACCAACAGCCCCGATGCATGCCATTACCTCCTGTAGGTACCCTCCCTCACATGTAAACCGCCAAGTACTGGCCCCCAAAGACCACTAATGCCCCTATTCCGCGGTGCATTCGTAGCGCTGACGGTAGCAGTTTTTGTGGGCCCTCATACTCGCCAGGAGGAACACTCCGCTCGGCGATCACCGCAGAGCCGCACATGGAACACGGCGACGACCAGGGACCAGAGCACACTAGGCAGTGGAACCGGGACTGGCCCAGGGTGACGCCGTTGCCGCGAGATTTAATACATATCCACATCCCGGACCGTGTTGCCAAACATCGGGGAGTGAAATACATCCGCCTCTTCGGGTTCCTTGTTACTGCCCCTTATTGGACCACCGATGATATAAATCGAGTCTTCGCTTACAAAAGTTCTAGTATATTCGCTCACTCACACGGTTTGAGAGGTAATTAATGTCTAACATTTCCACGCCTATAATTCCCCTATAATTCGTACTATAACATTGGCTCCGATGCGCCCATGTGGCTCACAATCCCTCATTCATCAACCACAACCTGGGATTGGACCTTCAGAAATCGAAAGGCACTTTGAATATTGAAGTTAGTAGCTTCAGGAGAAAATTATACGCGTCAAACCGAGCTTTACAAGGCTATAAAACCGAAGGTTGTGGTTTGCTCCAACTTAATGTCCACCCCATTAAGGGGGGTTATTAGGTCACCTCCGAGTCACTAATTATGCTATAACTTGACAAAACGGATTACTACTCCGCTATATCTGCAGAGCAGTCATTACACCTTGATCATTTTCATCCATAATCAACTTGTGTGGGGTCGGCCCCCTGCAAAGTATTAAGTGGCAAAGCTGGAGCATATATACGAAAAAGGAGAAGTATATCTCCAGCTCATTCAAACCATCGTGTGTCTATTTTCGCACACAATACGCGTAATACGGTTAATTTGGAGGCAAGGATCACGAACTAATCAATTCGCGACTCCATTAATAGGCGGCATTGAGTTTGTGACTCACATGGGAGACGAGGTAGTTACCCGACCTCGGATGTTTCTGGACTGTGCCTTGGTATCAACACAATTCCTGCCCAACCAATTCTTATACCGGAAGTTCTGCCATATATTTAAGCGACACTACGCCCGCACGGAAGCTACTGTCTTGCGATCAACTTCATCCTTCTTCCTTCATTTCTCCCTCGCTTCCCCGCCCCTATGTTCACGTCACTCGAATCCTGAAGCATAAACACGGGCCCAGGCCCCTAGGACACTTGAACTACAGAACTTGGGCCAAAGAATCGTTTCACATGGCCCATATTCAATCACTCCAAGATTCATTAGCTCTGACCCGTCTTTTCGCTATTGAGTGTGGTGGCAGCGCACGCAATGGAGACACGGTCTAAACAGCGCACGCTTTAAAAAATGGCACGTTTAAAAAGGGCACGCCGCACACCCTTCCGCCGTTGGGCATCGGAGCCAAGTTCCATACTAATTTATTGCCTCTAGTCCTTGAAGTCACGTACTGATATGGGGTGGATTGAGACTCGGTAGAATCTGCATCCCGGGACTTGCTTGAGCAGGAGCAAGAGAGGCTGTTGGATCACGACTACGCCGCCCAACCACGTCTTCAAAACGGCTTCGAGCCCCTGGACCCAGACGGCACCCACATATGCGCTACAGTGGCTCTACCGTTCGAGTTAATTCCATCTATCCAGCCGATATCTGAGGCAGAAAAGGAGGTTATCCTTCTGACGAGGCCGCGAGCAAGCCAGCTGAGTGGTGCCATCCCTGCAGGATCGACTCAGCCACCGATCAGGTATCATCATAATATGATTATTATGAAGCAGATCAACGGATATCACACTCTCCGTGGAAACGTAAGCCAGCACCTTCTCAACGGACCTTTCTCCATGATAACTTCCGGTCCTACAGCATCGATAAGCCGCTTACGCCGCACGACTTGGTTGCCTGCCACCACCACACTTCCTGTCGTCAGCAGCCTCGGGCACAAGACGACGCCTTCTACCTTCCTTGTATCTTTTTGTTACTAGGCTATAAGCTCGTACATTCCTTAATCTCCCCGTTTCAGTTTTCCGGTACAGCAGTTTGCGGCCATCCGAAAAGGCAGGCAAGGCTCCGATGAGGCCTTTAGTCGTGGCGCCCACATTGGACCAGGAGGTACAACGCCCCCCTCAGCCCTACGGCAGGTTAGCTACACTCACCGAAATCTTCCCCCCCTCATCCAGAAGGCTCTCACAGGCGATGCACCCACACGATGAACCCGCCGTCTGTCTTATTCATACTTGGTCTAACGGGACGGAATCGTCGGTCCCAGCGGGAAGGTAGCCTTTCCTAAGTCGCTTATGGCCAGAGCCTGTTCTTGTTCCCCCGCAAATACAGCCTCCCGAGATTTCACAGTGCATGGTTATGGGAACCCGACAGGCTTCCACGCAACCTGAGGAGAAGGCGGCGAGAAGGCGGCAGCCGGGCTACGAGCTACTTCGATTCTAGAATCGGGTACTTACCTAATTAAGCGGAGTACGTCTCACGGGTCTTACGGGTCTTACCGCGCCACACGGCTCGCATTGAAATGCGACGAAAACGAGAATGTTACTTGAAACTGGTCGGGCCGGAGTACGAGGAATCGTAGCCACTTGGCTTGCTTGTCGAAGGGCATTCTGAGAACGTCATTCTCCGTCTCCCTGGGAGAGTCCTCAGAAACCAGCCCCCTTCTATTCGGATCCTCAAGAGAGCAACCGCCGGCACAGGCGTCCGAAACTTTGGCGCTGAGGCGGTGGCTATCTTAACCCCTCACTTGACCCGACCCCCAGTTTCGGTGAACGAGTTCCGATCTTCGGTCAGGTTCCCCGGTTTTTGTCAGTCTGAGCGAATGGCTCCGACCTCGCTCTATCCCACCTCTATATTCTCTGAATACCACATGCACACAGTGCGCGTCGACAACCCATGTATCCCTTACGGCATCGTCCTTGCTTACTACCACCCAAGCCGCATTCGCAGATACTAGAAGAGAACCCTTACTTCCGGACGTTCCGTTCCTTCTAAGCGGCTGAGAACACCCTGGGAGTGGCTAGCATGCACGCCGCCGCATTCGGAAATCCGATCATAGGGGAATTAGGCAGTCGGACCTCCGTAACAGCGCTGGAATGTGCCACCAGTCTATTTTGCAGTATTAACTCCGCTAATTGAAGCGGAATCCGCGCTTCTCTAGATTATGGGGATATCTGCAACTCTATGCATTGAAGTACCCTGAATGTTGGCGGTCGGCGGGCGCCAATTCAGGTGAAATATTACAAGATCTATGATGCGCCGCCATGCGAGCGCCATACTTTCTATCTTCTTCTCTCCGCACCGCCAGTAACGGTCAACAACAGCAAACAGCATAATGGCTTTTTTTTTTTTTTGCACTTCCAATCAATCAAGGTCGCATTGATTGCACCCCAAATCCAAATCACCCAACCAACTATGCGCCGAAAGCGGCACGCCTCCATCAGCGGGCAATATGACACTAATTAGTGACAGATGCAAAAGCCGCAAACCGAAAACCACCGCGCCGTTTAGATAAGGACAACGGACGCCGGAAATTATAACCCTTCGTCAGCGCATATGACACCCACACGCGTGGGGGGAGGAAGCAATTTGCGCAGTGGGTTAGTAAAGACTCGTGCTGACGTGACCATTGCAAAATATCCTTCGATGGTCTATCAATCAGCTGGTGCTCTCTCCAACTGTGACATACACTAGAACTAAGACAAGCCCTCAGGAAATGGAACTGTGCGTGGCCCCAGTTGTCGTACGAATCCAGTTTAGGTACCAACTTCGTCGAGTAATGACTAATGGCCATACACACACCTTCTCCGCACCTTCATTCCTTAGATTAAGGTAGCAGGTCGTGATCAAATTGGCTTGGTCGCCTTATTGCCTGGCGGGGGCTGAACTTGGCTACCCAGGAGGAGAAGGCGGCCCCCAACCGTCCCCCCCGTGATCACATTCGCCAATCACGACTCATCTCGATGTCATAGCACACCACCAACCAGTTTGTGGCAGACTGTGGAACTTGGCGTACGCAGACCCACAGATGAAGGCAAGGCTAGGCTGAGCAGACCAGAGAGCAAGGCTGCGGCATTGCTCCCTTAGGTATGTGGGTGCCCTACTGAAGCAGGGAGTGACTGGTCAAGTAGTGGGGCCATCCCCCCTTAAACGCACATCGATGACGACCATTGTTAGTCACAACAAAATTCTGCCTGTTCCGAGCTATTACGTTTTCCATTATGAACGTCAACAGCTTAAGTAATACTTCTGGAATACTTCAAGCCCCTTTTCGTGTTCGCTACTTCGTAAGTGATTTCAAGACATCGTTGCCCATTGTTCGAAATTGTTATGACCAAATGCTCTGTGTACATATGGTACCGGACGAGCAATTCGACATCTAAAGGATCTGGGCTTAAGAGACCTTACAATGTTGATTATGGAGGTTAGTTTGATGAACATAGCTATGCTTGCTCGTACGAGATATAATTTTCGCTTCGATATCCACTCTGTCTTATCCCCCTGCCAACCTCTTTGTCAGGGGGAGAAAAGGGGGTGCGCCATGAACAACTGTCTTCCTCTCTCCTTTTTTAGTCGCTAGTGGGAAATGATTCCGATTAAGGATATCTTTATACAGGAGCTATATAAAAATTATGTCGTAGGTCAAATTGAATTATAATACTCTAAAAGCGCATACGTAACTACCCAGTCGATTCCAGCAGAAGAGAACCGCAACGTCTCTGGGCCTTTTGTAATCTACCCCCTTTTCCTCCTCCGAAGGCGCAAACTAGTACACGTGCGCGAAACGCTGAGTAACCGGGAGATCGAGGGGTCGATATTTCTTGGGCTAAAGGACCCTTAGAACAGCCTAGGTCTTCAATCTTACGGCATCTGATGCGAGGGGGGGTGCACTTGTAGATAATAGCATGGTCGTGTCTTCACCGCGATAACCTAGAAGGCATGATAATAGAGTAAAGTAGTTCAGCCGATCCGTAGAACACAAGTCGTATATCCGACGGAGGGCCCACTAAGTAGTAACTAGCAGAAGTAGTAACAGTTTTTTTTATGGTTCGTGTTATTGCGATACATAGAGAAGAAACTGGGAGGGTTTACTCACTATCTGATTGATCCATTTTATGACAACCAGTGACCTCTGCTTAGAAAATTGATGTGTTGCTGCCATTACGCCTTCCATGCAATAAACACCTAGGGATTTGCCAAGAACTACAAGGAAAACCAAGTACCTCGCCCTAACGCCTGACGCCGGTTTTCTATTGACGAATATAATACGCGCCTGACCCGGCTATAGGTTCATCGTCTAGGTCCATCGTGTCCTCTTCGTCCCCCCTTTCGGCTTTGACCGACGTCGGGCCGGATCCCACGGTGGACGCTGCCGAGAACTCCTCATCCTCCGGTCCCAGGGCGCTCATCGCGTCGTTATCTTCTGCTACCCTGCCCTGGTACTTCGCCGCGGCCTGGAACTGGTGGAGATTCTCGTCGTAGACGAGCCACTTCCCGTGCTTGGCAACGCGGCACCCGAGCCACAGGATCCGCTCCTTGCGCTCCTCGGTCATCGACTTCATCTCGAAATACTTCTCGTCGTCATCAATCTTCTCGTTCGAGAACCAGTCGTTGGGGAAATAATCTTCTACCCAGAGCAGGCCCTTCATCGCGAAGTCCTCGGGCAGAGGACGCGGGGCTGGCACCTTTTCTTGCCTGGGGAACTGATCGCTGCGGATCCGGTCGTAACTCCGGTACGACTGCAGCAAGGAGTTGAGTAGGACGGATACGAGTTCCCACGGGATATCGTCCTCGACGAGGGAAATGGCGTTGGGAAAATGTGTCAGGTGCAAGATAAATACCAGGGTCACATGGATGAAGGGCAGGATATTGGTGTCCCCAATCCGGCGGAAGACCACCATATAAGTGCCCTGTGCGAGTCGGGCTGCCGACGAAAATGACCGCTCAGGCTTTCCCTCAAACGTGTCAGTAGTATCCATCTCAGTTGCCTCGTCTGCATTCTGGGGCTTGATCGCGTTCTGAATCTCATTATCTTCCTTGCCATACGACAAGAGCGCGCAGCAAAGCGAGATGGCAATATAGTACCTGTGACAAGGTTAACCAGGACGGAACTCAAAGCAGGCACGGTGAATTCTACCCGGATTCCATCCATCTCCTATTTGTGCGGTCGATATGGCCGTCTAGTTTACTGAGGAACTCCTCCATTGCAGGGGTGAACTGGTCCAGGTAGTTCCCGCTGAACATAATTCCATTAGCTTTGACAAAGGCGGCATCGATCGGGATTAGTCGGGAGTTTTGAGTACTCGGTGCCTAGAGAGAGGGTTAGGTGAATTCGCAATTCCATTGCGAGCCACGGAGGCTCCCACTCGGGACGGACCTTAAGAATTGGGTCAAATAATGTCATAATCGACTCGCGAGCCGAAGCGAAGGGAATCGGCACACAGAGTGACTTCGCATAGTAGAAAAGCTGTTGGAGAGCATTTGGCCTGGCTAATATCGCTAGATGGTGGTAAAGACGTCCGGTCGTCGGAGCCTTGTCGGATGCCTTAGAATACCAATGCCGCGAAACAGAAGTCCAGACCTCTCTATCCCTAATATCATCATCTTCTATTGCCATTCTTTTCGCTCGCTGGGTCAGCCATCAGTCCGGAACTATCACAGCATGGACATACCTGTATCTGCCCAAATCTCCCAAGCATTCAATCCACGTATCCTCAAAGGCGGGAACCGTCTCAAATAACAGGGCCATCATAGAATAAGCCAAATAAATGAAAGTGAGCATATGTTCCAAAGAAGCCGGTAACCTATGCCGCAATAACTCAAGAAAAGAATGGATCCCATGACGCCACATGCGAGCCGGCATAGCATATTTGGAAGCTAGCCTCCGCAATGCTGGACTTGCCGAAGGGTGTTGAGACGCCAAAAAGAAATCATGGTGCTCATGTAAAAGAGTCCTGTGCAAGGCAGTCAAGGCTTGCCACTGCTCGTCGTTTAATTTGGCGTCATTCTGGGACGACTGGGCGTTGTCGACCTCAATACATTTAGATTCGACCATCACTAGCCCGGCGTAAATTCCCTTGACCTCTGCGACTAACTGGTCTTGGCTGATAGGGCGCGTCTCGGGTTGCTTAATAAGTTTTGTGGTCTCATTATCAGCATTAGCAACATCTGACTCAGCCGGCGTTATCTGATGTCTAGGCTGAAGCCTCTGCCTCGCAGGCTTCTGCGTCGGAGACTGCGGTGCCGCATCGTCCGGGCTCCAGAGCTTCCCAGCATGCGGCGATCTTCGAAAATCAGGGTCTTGGCGACCTCGGGAACGCCTCGGCGGACTGAAACTCTTGGGACGAGCACCAGGTGATTTTAATCTCTTAATCGAAGGGGGCCCCGGCGTGTCATCGCCAGGAGACACATCAGCTTGGCCAGCCTCGGCAACTACAGAAGGGACAGCCTCAGAGGAGCCGGGGCGCGCCGACTGTTTCCCATACGCTCTGCGTCGTCGAAATTAGTTGAGTCAGCAGGCAAGGCAAACGGCAACGGTAGAACTAACCGTCTCTGTGGCGTTACTGAGATCCCTTTCCTGATTTGATCGAGAAGAGTAGGGAAGCCCTTTCGTGCTAACAAGTCCGGGTGGCAGGTTTCGAGGTGAGTTTTTATACGACCTTCAATATCGGGGAATTCCTTGTCGCAATCATTTATGGGGCAATGAATTCTGGAAGCATTCCTTAAAAAGGAAGTAAAGGATTGTTCTAACGAACTGTGCTGTGGCATGTTGATTCGCTGTATCTCGCCAGAGAATGGAATCCAAAAAGGTTGGCTAACTTCCCGACAGGGGTCCGTCTCCTAGCATATGATATGTGGACGAACATTGGGTCCCCGTCCAGGAGGAGGGGGCTCTTTTATATATATATAGAAATAGCCAACTCCGCTTTATCGAGTGGCGTACGGACGGGAGTACTGTTTCCGTGAGGCAGCAGCGAACTAATGGCTTGCGACGGATCTGTCGGGTTTGCAACTTCATCCGAGTGAGTCAAACAAACGCCTGCTTTGACTTATGAATTAGTAAAATGCAGCAAGAAGAGACCCAGTACTAGGCGTAGTGATGGGATTGATGTGTTGAGAGTGTGGTGCAGTTGGCAATATCGGCGGCCCATAAGTCGATGATAATTTACCTTTTTGGACTCAAGGCTCAAAGTAAACGAGGCCGGCCAGCTTTAGACATACAGGTACACCCAGGTGGGGCTCGAGGGACTTCAAGCAGTAAAGCAAGGTGGCATTACCACCATCTGGCGTATTTTATAAGTTGCGACAGAGATCCTGGAGTTCCGATGACAGAGAATTCTGAACAAGAACCCGGCTTTTCAAGAAAATATAACACGGCCTTAGGTTTTCATATCTACCCAGAGAGTCCGCGCCCCATTCCACGAAAAGATGTAATGCGGTAGCCTACCTACTGAGGTACATCATGATTCTGGTAGGGGTACAATAATGACACTGTGCGGTACCCCGTCTTATAGCATTAGCTTGTTGCCTTAATTGCCTTTCTTTATTTTAAGCCGCATTTGCGACCCAAGGCGCCCCAGGGTTCCGACAGAGCACACCCCTCTCCCATGTACCATCCTTCGATTGGCCTTCCAATTCTAATAGCACAAGTCTCTCCCCCATCGAAACCTTTCTTCCTATCCCAAACCGCCAGGCCAGATCGATTATCGTCGTAAGCAGACAAAGCATCACTAGCTCTCGTGCGAATCACCCCAGTGGACAATCATCAAAAGTGTCCAGCGCTACCAGGCGTATCCAGGCGGAGGAATCAAATTGATTGATGGTGATATAGGCGAAACCGAAGCTCCAACTGTCCACAACCACCCGATCGCAACGATACGCGAACTCTCGGAGCCGTAGCCGTAGACAACACGGGCGAAACTTGGAGGGCTGTTCAAACAGAATAAAATCCTGATAGTTGCCAGCTTAGGGGAGAGCCTCGACTTGTCAGTATGATCCAGGAAGGCAGCCAACTGGATATCGTATGTAACATGGAAGGACCTCCAATCATCCTCTTTGATAATACATGTTAGGTTCTCAGGCGATAGAGGTCTCAGGAGGCTCCTTTACGATTTCAGGACCGTTGTGAATATGCCTGGTAACGGTATCATTTCACCTCACCGAAAAGTGAGGAAGCCTGATGAAAGTGCAAGAACTGTTGGTGGATGTAGTTGGAAAGCCTGCCAGTGGGACAATACTAAGAGACGCCCAGAAGGCGATGGACTGACATAGAGGTAATGCACTTTAATAGGAGGACGTTCTTTGCTAAACCAAGACGCATTATATTTTATTTAGGTGCATACATATAAAAGAGCCGCATTATTAGACTAGAGCTTTGGGGGCGGAAGTTCCTCTTGAAGTCATTTATACCTGTAAAAACCCGGGTTCTGTACCCGTGTTAGCGCTACTTGCAGCGGCATGCAACTGGACTAGTCCCTCTGCACCTCTTCCACCTTCATCTTTTCTCTTACCCATATTCATACCTGGCTACAACGCTTATTATATGCCTATCTTCTGTCACATGGGATACGTTTGGAAGCGTCGCACCTGTGAGTTGAAGGTAAGTGGCGGATTTTGCACATTACGCTGCTGCGTTACTACCATCGGCGGTCTCCGGTACCGCGCCACGCCTGGGAACTTGACAGGTAAACCTTACCCTCGTTGGCGTCGTATGGACTGGCGATGCGAGCAGCATGGGGCGTGAGAATGGGTCGATGTCATATGATATGGAATGCTTCGGACCATATCCCCCTATTATTCACTGCTACCACGAGCAGGTGGATGGATTCCTCTAGGGACTCGCATGCACGCAAAGTCTATGGGCGCATTTGGACCTGCCACGCCGAAATATCTCAACAGAGGACCAGAAGAGAGCAATGATAGATGAGGATGAAGTGCGAAATGCACCTCGGTTAAAGATTCAACTTCGGAAGCATTCCAACGAGTCTTCCACCGGCGGCCTCAAAGTGCCCGATGATGTTCCACAGCCGGGCCGGGCCGACCACCCTACTCCAAATGGAGATGCCGACACCGTAGATCGGAGTACGAACCAATTAGGTCAGCCGCATATCGCGTTCTCCGACTCAACTTCATCGACATATAACTTTTGCTCTTGCGCCGAACGTGGCGACATTTCTTCTCAGCTTAGCCAAAATGGCAGTGCATGTGCAGGACTACTGGCTCGCTCATTTCTCGATTACTCACCTTATCGTTTTCTTCTCTCGGTTGAACCGCCGGTGGTGGCAAGTCTTGTTACTCGATGCCAGCTGAAAACCCTTGGAAGTGGCAATTGCGACATCAAACTTTTCCCTTCGGAAAGCCCTACATCATATGAGGCGATCCATCTCTCGGTCCTTGGAATCATCTAGCGATGCTACCAGACATCATCCTACCAGGAACGAAGCCCATGTCGACAGCCCTGATTGGTAGGCGTCACCTGTATAATGAACGTTTTCAGCTTATATGTGAGGCGCCCTGAGCCTCGTAAATGGCCGACTAGGCAAAACACAAGAGTTACGAAGATCGCCACAGACGCGCGGAGTTCTGACCACTGAGCAGAACGTTTTCTATGTGGCTGAGCATAACATACGTCTATGAGCACGGCATGAATAAGCGCGGAGGCTTCTTACAGCAGACATGCCTGGCTCTGGCTTCTCTCTACAGTGTGAAGAGCCCCGTCTCTCATAGACCAGTCCCTTCAGGCTGTTCAGCGCTTCGTCACCAGCTAGGCAGCTGCTGACGTACGAGTGCAACGAGGACGGAGAGAGCTCACCGAATCCAGCTTGTCCTCGAAGCAGGAAAACAAAGTAGGGATCGCCGTCGCTGACACATGTCAGGCAACCACGTCCCGGATGTCCAACCAAATCAGGAAACTCTGGAGTGCAATAGTGCCTGGTGGAACGAGCCGCGGTTATGATGTCGCCAAGATGATTTATTGGGTAGCAGGTGTGAATATCAAGAGTGGCTGACGGGCAACGTCTTCACGTCAATACCTAACGTACATAGTTTCTCATGGAAATACTATGTCGTAGTGTCAAGTTTAATCACCACACCAGGTATTTTTCACCCCTATTCTAGCCTTTTCCAGCTTGAGACCTTGGAAGGCCGAATCAGATATTTACCAACCAACGGGGCTAGATGGTACCCGACATGGGATATTTAACGCCACAGACTAAATACTACCGCGAATTTCGACGCTATAGGCTCAGGGCTCTATCGACAGTCATGAATCATCACACGGATGACACTTCTTACCAACAATAGTCTCCTTTACCTCGGTCTTACCTGCGAATCAGATGGAATAGGGGAGAAACCGTCGTCCGGTTCTTCGGCTGGACTGAAACGGAGGGATACGCCGCAGCAATGCATCGTCGGCCCTTCTAGGCAGATGCGTAACGCCAATCAGTTCACTACCGAGGGAATCGCCTCGAGGTTCATCAGCTGGTTCGACTAAGGTGCAGAAAACTTTGTGTATGTTGCCGCGCCACCATGGCCTATTGGGGTACTGTCACAAGCCCTCAGCCTCGCCCAGCGAATAGGGGATTGTATATTTCGCGAATGGTCTGGTACCCGGCGAGGCGGTAGCAGGTCCACGTGCTTCGAGTCGTCTGCCAGTTCCATTGTTTCATTAGATAGAGACTGACTAAGGACCTATCATTGCCTGTTCTTAATGCCTTCTTCGAGAGAGTTATCACATCCGCCCCGCAGGCCCAGATGCATGCCAGTTAGCCTATGATCGTTTTTGTGATAGCGTGTCATCTTCCTAAGCTGACAGGAGGGTGGCAGATGACTTGCGACATCCTACGCGACATCATCCATGATTCTTGTGTTTTGAATTGCAAGCATTCGAAAGGCGCCTGGTTGTCGCTTTCTGGAACACTCTTTCCCGAATAAGCTTTGACCTCTAATTATCTGATGGTTAGTGATCAAACCTGCCAGCTGAAGCCGCCTTGACTAGTTAATTCATAGTTCCGGCACCTGAGCAGTCCCTCCAAGGCTTCGTATAGCACAGAATAGATGCTCCGGAAGGGCCTATTTGGTATGACCCGACGATCCTGAATTTAGCACTTTGGCGAAGTGATACTTGTCGCCCTACACTACGTGTCCTCGCTATAAGGGGTCCGGTAGAGGCAGGCTATGGGTTTTGGGCCCTAGCTGGCCGGCAACTAGTAGCCAGCCGGTAATAGATCATCTGTAGGAGCCTGCTGCCCGGCGCCGTGAGGCCTGTACGGGGACCCGGGCGAGTTGGCTTTCAGCAGGAAAGAGCAGTCCTGCGTCTTATCGTGGCTTGGGCGCTGTTGGGAACATGTTGCTTCCCAATCACCGCCGCCATGAACACGACCGTGAGTGAGAACGGTAACAGGGCGACGTAGTAGGTGTATGACGACCGGTGGCAGCTTCGAGTGCGGCCTAAGTGCCCTCGGGGACCTACCTATGTTATGATTCTCTATCAAGTTACTGGGTCCATATACGTTCTCGAAACCAACTGGGACAGGTTTCAGCATGCCTTTTAAGCCATTCATATGCAAAAGCAAGGGGTATTAGGACCAATGGCCAGCCTGAATGCGTTTCACCTCATCCTTGCACAGGACCGCTTGATGGCCCTAGTTTCAAAGATGCAAACGGGGCTCTTGCAGCACACTCGCACGCGTATCTTGAAGTCTATAGTTCCAGCAGCAGCCGTAGAAGCCATCGGGTTGACTTCTTAATGCCCAAAAGTCATGCCAATTGTTTAGGCAAGGAGCGTAGTAAACGAACTATCGCATGGTGCGCCTCTTAACCTTTTACACCAGTAACATCAGGCGTCAACGCATCTAATAGTTAGCCCTATATAAGCAAGGAGGCCCAAGACGGGGGCCATCCCGCTAAGGACCTCACAAAAAGTCATCGCAGCTGGAGATCCAAAAAATAGGGTTTACTACGTACATGCAGCTTGCCCGCCAAGCAGTTCAATGCTTCTGGAACATCTTCACCATGCGATACGGAAGTGGCCGAGCTAGATAGCCATCGAGCTTCCCGTGACTGCGTCTATCCGCTCCGCAGTTGCACACCGAGATTTCACACCCGTGCCTACTCCTCACCCGCGGCCGACCGGCGGATACCAGTATTATCTCTCGAAGTTCGTTAAACACTATGGCAAGGCTAATGCATTTGCCCCATTTCTAGCCGTAGCGCGATGCCCTGTGGCTACCGTAAACCCTTTACAGTTAGGTTAATGATACGCGAATGGGGGAATCTTGCCACCCAACCTATTGAATATGGCGCTGCATTAGCTTTTGACGAATTTCGGGAGATGGAATACTTTCTAGCGGGGAAGCCACCCGGTATACTCCTATTGGAACAGTGGGTCTGTCTGCTTGGGCAAGGTTACAGTGCTTCCTGGATTGCAAAAGCTATAATGCTTCTCACATGCAACTATCCTTCGGGTGACTGCTACGAATATAAGTGGCTCAATACGACCAATATTAGCCGGGATAGTGTGCCTACCTAACTTTAATCCATACACCCGTCTTTGATGGGGCACCGGGTGGTGTTGCATATACATAAACTCGACTGGGCTGCCGTCGGGCGAGAGGAGACCGATGCCAGAGCAAGAGATAGGGGCCCTGAATCGGAGCGGTTACCTGTTAAACTGGACAATCCAATGAAAGCAGCGACGGCGAATATCATGGTAGGATCCCAACATTACACATCGGGGAGGGTACGGACATCTCCATTGGCGAGGTCCCTACTCCGTCACTCGGTGCACGCGTCTTGTCTGGAATCGGGGTAGATGTCTTCTGCTGCGATACCAAGCACCACCGATGTACGGCACGGCTTCCCCATCACTGGGCAGATTAGGGATTGTAAGGCTCTCCGCCGCTGCCTTACATCTACGGCCAGAGATCTATTCGATATTTAGCTCGCTTCACCATGCTACTAAGGTGTGGTGACAACTAACACCTGCAGGACAGAGGTTGCCTTGTCCACGTGTTGTGCGGCCTGGCGAGCGGGATCGGGCAATCCAATACCACATAGTGCCTCATCGCGGAACAGGAGGTGGCACCCGTCGTCTCCTACGCCAGTGATGACGGCCAATGCCACCGTCCAGACAGTTGGTGCAGTGAGGATGATCATCCCAGAGGCTGGTAACCATAAGGATTACGGCCGCAAGCCCTGTGTCGACTAGGTTTTCAGGGCCTCTTGTATACCTCAGCACATCACCAGTCGCAATCCCACGTACGCCGCTTGTTATATGGGGTCTGGCGTCCGGCCGTGAGCTCTCAAATCACTGACTCCACTTATGGCGGTGAGTGAAGCGTCCCACATGGGTAATGGCAACATTGCGGGCTAGTTCATGTTCCTTGGATGTGCGAGGCAGGGCTTCTGCATGCCTTGTGACAGACGCTGCTGGGGGTGGACCAAAGATGGGTAATTTATGTGCTGGTAGTACAAATGGGAAGCAAACTTACTGGTGGCGGGACTTGCGTCCCAACCCCTCGGAACACGGTTTTCGGTGTAATCCTGGGGGCCGCGGTCAAAGAGTGGTATGTGCATACACCGAGCTACTCGCATGCATACTAATGTCATGCGAAAGGCAGGCAGAAGGGCACATGTCTCTATCTGAAGAAGTGGAGACTTGATACTAGGAGAAGAAGATGCCATCGTGTAACTAAGAATGGACGGCACGGAAATGGCAGTCAGGATTTCAAATTCCTAGGTGCAGGTTCGGAGAAGAAGGCCCAAACGCGCTTCTTCGGAAGACGATTTGACATCAAGCTAATCCAAGATGGGCCCGGCAGGTCATCCCTAAGTCCTCACTGATTGATGACGGGGTCAGGGCCATGAGCGTATCAAATCGGCGGCGTTTTGCTTCACTTCCCCCACTCTGTTCGGGAAGCCGATCTTGAGCTGCCTAGAGTGGTAAAAATTGCGATGTAAGCACTCTGACGATTTTGGAAAAGTATCGTTCAAGAGCTGATACTGCTACCGAATCGTTAGCCTCCACGATATTCAAAAAGATGGAGGCTCGGCTGTCAATCTGTACCCCCAGGCTCGTCGTAAGGTCGTTGGGTCACTTGCGACCTTGTCTCGGGCTAGTCTACCTGTTCCTCGTGACGTTGGGCCGGGAGGACGAGGAATCATGTGGGTTCCTTTGTTATTGAAACATCAAGCTCAAAATATGCTGGGGTGTTCCATCCTATACCTTTAGCAGCATCAACACCCTCGGCCTCATCTGGTCGGTTATTTGCCGGCCCTGAAAGCACGGCGCTCGACTCACTGCTGTCTCCTTCTAGGAAGCTGAGTCCACAAGAACCGTAGAAGTATTCTGCGAAAAAAAGAAAATGGCAATATGTAAGGTGTGGG